>OZ025294.1:387613036-387868036 GCA_964019185.1 Maratus speculifer
CCCATTTACATGGTGGTAGATTTTCCTTCTTTAGTAATACTAGGGAGCCTAGCTTAATGTTTTCCTTTTTAAATTGCCATTTACCTCGCTGCTGCAAGTGATTTAGGTAGTCAACAGACCAACGTTTCCAAATGCATTGAACATATTTGGAAATTAACTGCCAATGGGTTAATCTATTATCAGAAATATTCATGACATTAGGCTCTGGAATACTGCTGATAGGCCTGCCAATTAAAAAATGGCCTGGTGTAAGTACCTCAAACTCATTTATGTCATCAGAAAGAGGAAATAAAGGCCGAGAGTTTAAGATCCCTTCGATTTGGACCACTAGAGTTTCAAAGTCCTCTAAAGTGATTTTATTATTACCTACTGCTCTGAGCAAATGATGTTTGAAGGACTTAACACCAGCTTCCCAAAGACCACCAAAATTAGGGGATCGAGGTGGGATAAATTTCCAGGTTATGAATTCTTCGGCAAAGAAATTTGATAATTCCTCGTTAGGTTTTTCCAATAATTTTTTTAAATTATTTAATTCAGTTGACGCACCTTTAAAATTAGTGGCATTATCCGAAGTTAGTGTGTTTACTTTGCCTCGCCTGGCACAAAATCTTTTAAGCGCAGCAATGAATGCAGCAGCGGACAAATCGCTTACTATTTCTAAATGAACGGCTTTAGTAGCCATACATATAAATATAGCCACATAACTTTTGGAATAATTACCTTTCCTCTGATTTTTGTATTTGATTTGAAAGGGACCGCAAAAATCTACACCTGAATTGAAAAATGTGCAATTAGGTGTTACGCGTTGCGAAGGGAGGTCTCCTATCAATTGATCTAACGTCTTGGGATTGTGCCTGAAACATGTGACACAATTGTGTACTGTTTTCCGGGCAATGCTTTTAGCCTTTATGGGCCAATATTTCATGCGTACTTGATGAACTAGTCCCTGTGCACCTATATGGAAGTACTTTTTATGAAAGTACTCAAAAATTAATTTAGTGATCTTGTGATCACTGGGTAAAATTACTTGGTGCTTTGCATCAAAGGGCAAGTGAGAATTGATTAATCTACCACCAACGCGAAGGACTCCACTTTCATCAATAAATGGGTCCAAACTTTTTAACTTACTGCAGGAAGGAACAGGTTGCCCCTTTCTTAATGCTGACAATTCAGGAGAGAACTTACTTTCCTGGGCTTTCCTTATTAAAAAAAAAGTACTGCACTTCAGTTCTTCCGATGTTAGGAAGCCTTTGGTTTTCTCCTTTCTCTTACAATTGTTGATGAACATGAAAATAAAACTACATATTTTAATTAGTTTTAAAAAATTGTTCAATTTGAATAAATCATTTAAAATGTTCGGATCTTTTTCCACAGTTAGTAAGGATAGGGAAAAGTCTGCTTTCATTTCTTGTTCACATTCAAAGGCAGTGGGAGTGGGAAGTTGGCTGGGAACTGTAATTTCTCTTTGAAGAAATGTTGGTCCAAACCACCACAAATCATTGTCAATGAGATCCTTTGCTGTTGCACCTCTGGAGATGATGTCTGCTGGATTAGATTTTGAGGCAACATGGTTCCACTGATGAGTTTCGGAAAGAGATTGGATCGCGGACACCCTATTTGCAACGAATGTTTTCAGTTTTTGGGGTGATGTATTAATCCAGAATAGGACAATTGTAGAATCTGTCCAGAACCATACTCTTTCAAGATTTAATTTTAGAGTGGCAATCACTTTCTGAACTAGCCTTGTCAAAAGTAGAGCTGCAGACAGTTCAAGTCTTGGGATTGTCATTGGCTTTAGTGGGGCTACCCGGGACTTGCTGCATAGAAGATTAGATCTGAATTGCCCACTTGAGGAGAAAGATCTCAAGTAGATAGCTGCTCCATAGGCCTTTCCAGAGGCGTCTGAGAATGCATGTAAATCTAGACTTGCAATGTTGTCTGACAAAACATATCGTGGAATTGTAAGATTATTTATTTCACTTAGCTTGTTAAGAAAATTCTTCCATTCTCGAAGTGAGCTAGAAGGCAATTGTTCATGCCAATTAATTTTTAATTTCCATAAATGTTGCATAAATATCTTAGCTTTGGTTATAATTGGGCCAATTAGGCCAAGGGGATCATATATTTTAGCTATTTGAGCCAAAACATCTCTCTTGGTATAAACATCTTTAGGCCTCTATATTAATCTCAAAAATGAAATGGTCCATCTGAGGTTTCCAAAGCATTCCCAAAGTTTTTACCGGAATCTGCTGAGAGTGTTCATCAAATGCGTATTCTGATATGGCGGTATCTTGTAGTAATTCAGGATGGTTAGCGACCCATTTGTGAAGGTCCATCCCTCCCCTTTTCAAGATCTGAATTAACTCTGATTGTAGTTCCTTTGTAGCTTGTAAGGAACTGGCACCAGATAAACAATCATCGACATACATGTCGTTAAGTATGACTTCTGAGGCTTTAGGAAAATCTGTCTTTTCCTCATCAGCAAGAGCCTTTAACGTTCGCGTGGCTAAAAAAGGGGCTGAAACTGTCCCATAGGTGATCGTGTTTAGCTCAAAGACTTTTATCGGAGCGTCCTTATTAACCTTCCAAAGAATTCTTTGAAAATTTCTCTGCAACGGTTCTATCATTATCTGTCTATACATTTTCTTAATGTCTGCGCAGAATGCATACTTGTGCTTACGAAATCTAGTTATAATAGAAAATAAATCTTGCTGAACCGTTCCCCCATATAACAATACTGAATTAAGTGAATAACCGCTAGATGTATTTGAACTAGCGTTGAATACCACTCTCAGGGGAGTGGATAATTTTTCTGGTTTATAAATCGCATGGTGAGGAATATAGTAAGACACCCCATTTTCGCTTTCAGATTCAATTTGAGTCATATGACCCAAAGCTTCATACTCGTTCATAAATTCTATATATAGATCAGACATCATTTTATTTCTATCTAATTTATCCCATAAATTAGTTAATCTTTTCGCTGCATTTTCTTTAGAAAATCCCAACAATGCTTCAGCATTTTCCTTTATGGGTAATTGTACGGTAAATCTACCCGTTTGATCTCGTTTATAAGTGCTTTTAAAATGTTCCTCACAAAACATTTCTTCATCGCTTCTAATGGAATTACTGTCATCACCCGGTAAGGATTCTATTTCAAAAAATCTTTGTAAAGTGTTGTCTAGACTATTTTCAGTTAAAAGATAACAATGGGACTGAATTTTACTTTGTGGGAGCGACCCTGTCACTAAATATCCAAATTCAGTGTTTTGTAAAATACAGTTAGCATCAGCTAAACGAATTTGTTCACTCTTTAAAATTGAAAAAAACAATTGACTACCGATCAGTGCGTCGATTGGTCCAGGTGTATAAAAATTGTCATCTGCTAGATTAATTTGTTGTGGAATACATAAATTAGAAATATCTAATTTTGAAACGGGAATGTTGTTTGTAATTTTTGGCAAAACAGCGAATTCTATTTCTTTGGAAAATGTTCCTTGTTCATTTGATATTTCTGCATTGACTATTTTCCTTATTTCTTGATGTGTTTCATTAATACCCGAAATCATTCCCTTGAATGGTTTTGGTCGTAAATTTAATCTCTTGCATGCACTATTACTTAAAATGTTAATCGACGATCCGCTGTCAATCACCGCACGCAATCTAACTTTATTTCCAAACACATCACTTACTAAAATTATAAGAAAGATAAGTGCTTTAAGAAAGACACTCGGGAAATCATCGCTAACTGTTGATGAACTACATACTGTTTTAGTTGAAATTGAAGGAATGGTCAATTCTCGACCTTTAACATATGCCTCGCCAGAAGGTCAAGACCCCCTACCATTAACGCCTGCTCATTTCCTAATTGGGAGAAGAATTTCTTCTCTGCCACCAGTTCGCCTTCATCTTGAATCGAATATCTCTTCCAGGAAAGAATTAATTAAATCTTTTAACTATCGTGAGAAATTAATGCGCTTGTTTTGGACTAGATGGAAAGGGGAATATTTGTTAAATTTGAGGTCAGCTCATTTAAGTTCGAACAAAACTAATTTTCCTCAATTTAAATTGAATGACATAGTATTAATCAAAGATGATAAATTACCCAGAAATTTCTGGAGTCTAGGAAAAATTATTGAATTATTTCCTGGAAGAGACGGCAAGGTGAGGGCCTGCAAGATAAAAACTGAGAAATCTATTCTCAGACGACCAGTACAGTTATTGTATCACATGGAAATTTGAACTGATTAACTTGTATATACTAATCTTGCTTTTTTTTCTTATTTTAGTTGAAGTTTTGTTGTATTTAGTTGAAGTTTTGTCCTTGAAGTATGTATAATATTCCATATTTATATTCATGTTGTATTAAATTGATATATAATTTGTGATGAACATCCATATGTTCATGGGTGGGCAGTGTTACGAATCGTAGCACCTGCTATCCAGTCACGTGATTGTTCTTCGGCGACGCTGGGCCGATCGTCTGTTACGAAATCATGTTCTAAAGACCAGAAGTGCTCGAAGGATTTTTCACGACGAGAGAAATAGTAACTCTCGCTTATTATACATGTAAAATTTATGTTTTTATGTTTAAGTGTTTTGTAGTTGTGTTTAGTGTGTGTCGTCCAAAATAAACAAGTAAAAAGACTCCATTTTCAAGTATTATTTTAATGTACTTTCGAATTCGCGAATCGTAAAATTTTTTAGCGCCTCCATGATTGGTATTAGGTGCTCATTGGATAAGTATAAAGAGGGAGAACGGGGGCCTAATGCCCCTCCCCTTGATTTATATAAATGTGTTTTTCATGTAGAATTTATCACATTTCATTCGAATTTTAGACGTAGGATCATTCTGATGACGGCACCGCCATAATTTATTTTGAGAGTTCATTGGAAAAGTGTAAGTGGGGGGGGGGGGGAGGGGAAGTAACCCTTTTTAAATAAGTTTAATAGGGTTTGCCTGCAGAATATAAATATTCTCTCAGGAACGAATTGCTTCAAATTTTGGATATAGGTTCATTCTGATAAGGCACTCCCCTGATTGTTTTTGGGAATTTATTGGGTAAGTAAAAATGGGGAGATCGGTGGGATTGCTCTCTTATTTTATTTATTTATTTTTATTTATTTATTTATTTATTTATTTTTGCAGAATTAACCGGTTTGCTTCAATTTTTGGATACAGTTTCATAGTGATGATAAGATGCTTCCCAAATTAGCTGTGGAGTTCTTTTGCTAAGTTCTTGTTTGAGGGGTACTTGCTATTACCTCCCCCCCCCCATAAATTTGATAAATGGGTTTTTATGCAGAACTGTCCAAATTGCTTTTAATTTTGGATGTATGCTCTTTCTAAAATGGCAAATCTATCAACACTTTTGCAAGTTTAATGGTTAAGTATAAAAGAAGGGAATAACTCCTCTTAAATTATATAAATGGGTTTTTATTAAGAATTTTTGAATTTGCTCTGAATTTTTGATATAGATATTTTTCATATGATTATGTCTCTGCTTAGTTAAGGGGCTTCAATTATTAAGTATAAAAGGGGGAAATGGGGGAAATGTTACAACTCCTTAATTGTTAGTTACTCCTTAGTTAGTTTCTTGTCCTTCTTAGTTTTCTTAGTTAGTTACTCCTTAATTAGTTTCTAACGGAACTAATCCTTGAAAATATAAGGCTGTATGTACAATTAGTATGCGTAGCCTGTGAGCTCAATGCCACCAATTTAACTGGGCAATATTCTTTTTATTTATTTTTTCCTTCCTTTTTTCTTTTTTTTTTTTTTTTTCCTATACATTTTTTTTTCTTTTTTTCATACTTTGTGTGACAACAAAATAAATATTCTCAAGTGAAACATTAAAAGGCTGTTTACATATGGCGACAAATTTGGAAATGTTTCATCTTTCAAAATTATCAATATATGATTTTTGAAGCTTTTTTATTCGTAAATACCATAGAAAGAATTTTATTATTCAATTTAATTTTTAATATTGTATGTTTTATCAACCTTGATAAAGTTTACACAATGTTAATCACAATTATATTTATTAAATGTTAAATGCATTTTAAAAAAGATAAAATAATTGAAAATATGAAACATTCTTCGCTATATTAAAACGTGCTTTATAATTGAAAAAGCAGAAGCAGGTCTGATAAGCTAGAAAAGGAATATGCCCATATAAAAGTTATCATTTTACGGGGGTGTGGGCATCTGGCACATGATATTGATAGCTATGCCAAGGGGAATGGTGATTTGTATTTTGATTTCAATTTTGACCCAATAAAAAATCTTTTTATTGGTAACTTAATCTTTACATCAAAATAGTATCTTATTTTTTTTAACTGTTGTCTATTTTTTATGCATATGCAATGTCATTAAAATCATGAAATGATCATAAAATTATTTATTTCCAAAAGATGGAATACACCAACGTTTAGCATTATTATTCTATTGTCATACTTATATTTATGTATTGTTTCGCGATTCGACAAACAATATGCGAAGTTACGTCTTAAAACTATACTTGTGTTTATTAGTAAATAAAAGAAGAAAAATGTTTTGCACGCCTGTTTTGTTGTGCTTGCTTTCTGAAGTTCTGCCTGCTCCGCCCCGTACGAGAACAATTCTTAGAAGACATTATTACTGTTGAAGGTATTATGTGAAAAAAATATTTTGAAATACTTTTAAATATTAATTATTACTTTTAACTGTTGTTCGATATAAAGTTAGTTCATATATAAAGTAATATTTTACTGGCTTCTCTTCATCTGAATCAATAAAGTATGCGAAAAATAAACGTAACCATATTTGTATACCGCTCCAATCAAAAGAAAAAAATTCCAAAAAAATCTAAATAGTTTTCAGACATTAATAAATATAGTATTACGAAGGGAAAGGTTGTTCGAGAAATGATAGCGTATGATATCGTAAGGGAGGAGGAGGTCCAAAATTACCAAAAAAATGATAACGCTATGTATGCATGTGCAGCCACAAAAGAGGAAAAAATCTAGTTTCTGCTTATAAGGTCGTAGCACGTGCTTCATGACTAATGTAACGAAAATTTCCCAATTTGGAAATTTGTCGGTCCTATTTTTGATTTATACAATTAAGATTTTTTTTTTTTTTTTTTTTTTTTTTTTTTTTTTTTTTTATGGTGTACTTTAGCAACATTTTTTTAAAAATCAATTTAACTTTTATTTATTTATTTATTTAATAATAATAATAAATATGATCTATTATCTAAATGAAAGTTGAATAACAATTATCATCAATTTAATAATACCTGCAGTCATGTATATCTTAAAATATGGTGGATTTTTCAGTTAACATCAGATGTATTGAAAAGTAATTCCTGCAATTTTGGATATTTTAAATAAAAATGCCTGGCAAATAATCTATCATTTATCATACGATAAATCCAGTACCCTCTCTGTATCTATAATCTTTTCTAATTTCTTGAATAATCAATAGAAAATTACAGAATATTTTATTACCTTCCAAAAATCCATATTTAAATTAAAAGCATCGAATTGAAAGCTTTCTAATACGTCTAGAAACAATATCGTCTGCAAATTTTGAAGTAAAGGCAACGTTCGTGTGAATGGACTCAGCGCAGATGTTTATTTTCTCTCGAAAACCAAAGCGTCGAAAAAATCGGTCGTATGACATTGGCCTTATCCTCCTCACTCCTGATGTGGCCTGGAGGCAACACTAAAAAGCACCCTTTAAATTAATTTAATGACTTCTAGAATTGTTCAAATTACTTCTAGATCTTTTTAATAAATGTGTGCGTATGATAAGCATCGATCTATAGACTTATACATCTTTGGGGATGTTTTATAATAATTTTAAACCAATTTTTGTAGTCTCACGTAATAGTTGTATCAGGACTGAGGAGGTTAAGTACGAGTCATAATCGTACGCCATATGAAAACAGCGGTAGGATGTTTTGAGATTTCTGAGAAAGGAACACGTTCTGAAGAAAATAGATTACAGACAGCGTTGATGGGCAACAGTAAGGAAAATCAGTTCTGGAATATTGGAATGTGTATGATATTTTCGTAGCACATGGAAACACGATGACAATCTGAGTGTGATTCCTTTTAGTATTTCTTTTTAAAATTTAAAACTACAATACAATTTTAAAAATATGGCATCATCGAAATAGAAATTAAGTGGGATTTTTTTTTAAACATTTGGATTTCTGAAGGAATACCAAGAATATTTCCAATATTACTAATGGCACCTTTTTTCATAATTTTATAAACAACCAAATGATACGTTATAAAACACGTTACAAAAAATAAATAAATAAATAAATAAATAAAAATAAAAAAAAGAAAGGAAGAAAGAAAGAAAAAAGAAAGAAAGAAATCGGAAATTGCAAGGCAAGCATTGCAAATAGGGTGTGTTTGCAATATTACGAAGTTTTGGAAATATTCAAATCTTTCTATGATAAATATGCGGTATTTCGGATACAGTATAGTAGTTAAGTTTTATGTGCATCCTGTATGTCTGCTATCTATGTAACAGAAAGTAATCTGTAGTAACTTCTGCAATATATATCAATTTCGTAAAATGCCAAATAGTTTAACATCATGAAAACGCGTCCCAAACAATGTTTTCCCCTACATCCTTATGCAGTGGATATTTTTGTGTGGCCTTGTAAATTAATAACAAATATTGTTTGTACCACACATTGTACAGAATTTATATTTTAATATATACTTCATAGATGTCTGTCAATTTTACTGCGTTTCAAAGAGTGTAACATCATTAAAACGAAGCTATAAACGCGAATAATAGTATAAATTCGGCGCCCCCTAAAGTTTTGTACCCGAGAAGTCCGCCTTTCTCGCCCCTCTGTTCCCACGGCTCTCCA
The DNA here is from genome assembly GCA_964019185.1 of Maratus speculifer. Taxonomy (NCBI): domain Eukaryota; kingdom Metazoa; phylum Arthropoda; class Arachnida; order Araneae; family Salticidae; genus Maratus; species Maratus speculifer. The sequence goes on from OZ025294.1 coordinate 387,621,913, forward strand.
GAAGTGTTTCAAAAAAAAAAAAAAAAAAAAAAAAAAAAAAAAAAAAAATACATCTAACGTACAGTGTGAAGGTACTTTTTTGTTTTTAATTTTTAATAATATCTCCATTTAAATGACAGAGGATGATATCAGATGACTATTCGATGAGTATAAAAAAATTATACATTTTAAACATAAAACCTAAATGTATGAATTCCATATTTGCTTAAAATTAAAATGATTTAGACGTAATAAAAAAAAATATTTGTTTTACGAAAGCTAAAAAATAAAAAGGCGTTAATTTTCGGTCTAATTTGAGTTTTTAAAGGTGTTAGTTTATTACATTCCTCTGATTATTTTTAGTATTTCTTTTGAGAATTTAAAACTACAATATAATTTTAAAAATACGGCATCACCGAGATAGAAATTAAGTTGGATTTTTTAAAAAATTCGGATTTCAAAAGGAATATCAAGAATATTTCCAATATTCATAATGTCATCTTTTTTCATAATTTTATTTATAACCAAATAATACGTTGCAAAACACGTTCCAAAGAAAAAAAAAATGAAATTGCATGTCAAGCATTGCAAATGAGGTGTGTTCGTACTATAACAAAGTTTTGAAAATATTCAGATCTTGCTATAATAAGTATGCGGTATATCGGATACAGTATCGTAGTCGAAGTTTTATGCGTGTCCCTGTAAATACTATCTGTTATCTATTACACAGAACGTAACCTATAGTAAACCTCTGCAATGTACATCAATTTCGTAAAATGCCAAATAGTTTAACACAATTAAAACGCGCCCCAAACAATGTTTTCCCCTACATCATTAGGCGATGGAATACTTTTGTGTGGTCTTGTAAATTAATAACAAATATCGTTTGTACCACACATTGTACAGAATGTACTTTTTAATATATACTTCATCGGTGGCTGCCAATTTTACTGTGTTTCAAAGAATGTAACATCATTAAAACGAAGATATTAACGAGGATAATAGTATAAATTCGGCGCCTCCTCAAGTTCCGCGCCAGGGCAGTTCGCCCCTTTCGTCCTTCTGTTCGCATGGCTCTGATGAAGAGTTTAGAAAAAAAAAAAAAAATCTTTATATCTAACGTACAGCGTGAAGGTATTTTTCTTGAATTTTTAACAATAACTTGCAAGTGACGTGCCCGGGCAGGGTTCGAACCGGAGAACCCACGGTCAGTAAGTGAGCGTCTTATCCGCCGAGCAAAAGGGTACCTCAGTCGCTTCCTGCGAGAAACTCGTTTTACTGACCGCGCAAGATGGTCGCCACAGTACTCCACCCCCAGTGAGAAGAACGTCGCGTTGACGTTCGACGAGCGATATGCACTCGTGTTGCGCTGGCGCGTGCCAGATGCGTTGTCGTTGTCGTGCTGCCGCCGATTGCACGTGTGAGCCCTCGATGATGCGCGGCGTGGCAGGCTTTGCTTGCTGTGAGCGTTACACAGGCTTTGGTCGTGTGCTCTGAGCGTTACAGAGGCTTTCGTGCTGCGAGCGTTTCGCAGGCTTTGGATGCTGGGGGTGTTTTCAGTGCTGCCATCTGTTGGACTAGAGCGAAGGTGGTGAAGTGTGTTCGTTTGTCCGAGGTCACCAATGCAGGTGACGATGCCCGGGCAGGGTTCGAACCGGAGAACCCACGGTCAGTAAGTGAGCGTCTTATCCGCCGAGCAAAAGGGTACCTCAGTCGCTTCCTGCGAGAAACTCGTTTTACTGACCGCGCAAGATGGTCGCCACAAACTCCATTTAAATGACAGAGAATGATATATGACTATTCGATGCGTAAAAAAAATATGCATTTTAAACATAAAGCCTAAATGTATGAATTGCATATTTGCTTAAAATTAATATGATTTAGACGTAAAAGAAAAAAAAAATGTTTCTTTTAAGAAAGTTAAAGAATAAAAGATGTTAATTTTTGGTCTAATTTGAGTTTTTAAAGGTATTAATTTATTTCCTTCCTGCAGAAATATTGTGTGAACCATTAAAATTTTTCAAAATAAAATTTTATTTAAACTCGTCCCACTAAATTTTAAAAATACATTTTTATAAGAAAAATGCTCTGCAGTATTGCGCGCACGGTAATATAAATGTCATATCTCGTAGCTCTGAATGCTCTCGGTGTTCAGGGTTAAAATATTACGATAATAAAAAATCCCTGTCGGCTGGGCCTACAGGCGGAGGTAGATTTCGAAGAGTGCTCATTTCAACAATATATATATATATATATAAACTCGATTCCCCTTTACCGGCTGTAATGAAAAGTCGATATCCCTTTTACTTTTCGGGGCTTTATCTTCTGTACCTAATGAAGAATATCCTTATCTTTGCCTCCACTACTGTGTTTCCTTAGGTATAACTTAACTGAAATTGCGGTTTTTGATAATTTTTTAGCAAAAAATACCTCATTGATGTGTTACTGCACTTCCGATCCATTGAAGAAAATTACAGAAATTTATTTTCAAGAATTTCATCAAACTTTGGAGAACATACTATTGATGAAAAAATAAATAAGGAAACCTAAAAAAAGAATGCATTTATTTATACTCCTCCCCCCTTATTTTATGATCATCACATTCAATATTTAAATTTACTGAAAATTATTCGTAATGTACATACATATACAGAGTGTCCGAAAAGTCTGGAAACGGTCGAATAACTCGAGAAATACGTATGAGATTGAAAAACGTAAATATACGTGTTAAATATTTTTAAATAAGCTACTCAGTGATACCAAATTTGATCTTCGAAACCGACCCCCTGGGGGTCAGGGGGTCCAACTTTGAAATCTTAAATTATAACCCCCATTTTTTATTGCAGATTCGGATTCTACGGACAAAAATACGCAACTTTCGTATTTGATGTTTATTTCAAAACCGTCTTTTATCACGGTGTATTCGAGCATATTAAATCGATACATTTTTCGGCTTTTCCAACGGGATTTTCCCTAATCGAAACTAATTGGGAAGAATTTATGACATCAAATTCCTCGTCTTTTGCAAGAATAGCGTTTCCTGAAAATCACCCATGCCGATTATTTCGATAGTACTACACACAGTTAAAAATTTGACCCATTTGCTGTAGTGTCACTCCATAGCTTTTATAGAATATCTGTTTCATAACCAATGAGAATGTTCCATAACACAGTAAAGTACACTGTAAAAAATTGACACTTTTGCTGCATCGTCACTCCACCACTTTTATAGAAAACGATTACTTTACTGTGTTATGGAGCACTCTCATTGGTCACAAAAGAGATATTCTATAATAGCTGTGGAGTGAGGCTGCAGCTAATGGGTCAGATTTTTAACAGTGTAGCACTATTGAAATAATCGCCACGGGTGATTTTCAGGAAACGCTATTTCTGCAAAAGACGGGGAATTTGACGTCAAAAATTCTGCCCAATCAGTTTCGATTAGGGAAAATCCCGTTGGAAAAACCGAAATATGTATCGATTTAATATGCTCGAATACACCGTAATAAACGAGGATTTGAAATAAACATCAAATACAAAAGTTACGTATTTTTGTCCGTAGAATCCGAATCTGCAATAAAAAATGGGGGTTATAATTTAAGATTTCAAAGTTGGACCCCCTCTGACTCCCAAGGGGTCGGTTGCGAAGATCAAATTTGGTATCACTGAGTAGCTTATTTAAAAATATTTAACACGTATATTTACGTTTTTCAATCTCATATGTATTTCTCGAATTATTCGGCCGTTTCCAGACTTTTCGGACACCCTGTATATTTTTTCTAAATAATTAAAAATCGTGTCAATATCCATCCCCCCCCCCTCCCAATGTAAATAAACAAATACATCGATATTATTTTACTGCCTGAAATTGGCGAAAAGGCTTGTTTATTTCTTTTTTTTTTATAAAACATGTATATATATACAGGGTGTCCGAAAAGTCTGGAAACGGTCGAATAACTCGAGAAATACATATGGGATTGAAAAACGTAAATATACGTGTTAACTATTTTTAAATAAGCTACTCAGTGATACCAAATTTGACCTTCTCAACCGACCCCCTGGGGGTCAGAGGGGGTCCAACTTTGAAATCTTAAATTATAATCCCCATTTTTTATTGCAGATTCGGATTCTACGGACAAAAATGCGTAACTTTTGTATTTGATGTTTATTTCGAATCCTCGTTTATCACAGTGTAATCGAGCATATTATATCGATACATATTTCGGCTTTTCCAACGGGATTTTCCCTTATCGAAACTAATTGCGGAGAATTTTTGACATCAAACCCCTCGTCTTTTGCAGGAATAGCGTTTCCTGAAAATCACGATTTGCCCATTATTTCGATAGTGCTACATAGTTAAAAATTTGACCCATTTGTTGTAGCGTCACTCCACAGCTATTATAGAATATCTCTTTCATGACCAATGAGAATGCTCCATAACACAGTAAAGTAACCGTTTTCTATAAAAGCAGTGGAGTGACGCTGTAGCAAATGAGTCATATTTTGTACAGTGTATAGGGTTTTTTATACTTTTCTCTAGAAAAATTCATTGAAATATATTAATTTAGTTTTCTATTTGGATTTTTATTTTATCCAGTAAATGGTTTCTAAAATACGACCTACTTGTTTTGATGTTTAAATGTGCAAATAAGAACCTCCCCTTCCGAATAGAAAAAAGTATATCTTCAGTTTGTGGAGGCGGGGTATGTAAATATTTTGCGTTTCGATAAGTTCTGCTTTCTTTTCTTTTTTTTTATCATTTTATTCAGTGGGTCGGATGTGCGTGCATGGAGTTTTTTAAATAATTTATACTATGTAGAGTAACATATAAGGCAAATTGACCTGTATGTTTCGATCTTTTAAAGTATAAATATGCATCTCCTCTAAGAAATAGAACAAGTTGGAAATTGCACGTGAAGCGTAGCAAACGAGGTGCGTTCGTACTATAACGAAGTTTTAAAAATATTACTCTCATATATCAATCTCATAAAATTGTAAATAGTGAATTGCAATTAAAACGCTCATCAAACAATGTTCTCTCTATACCATTATGTAATGGAATACTTTTGTGTGGCCTTGTAAATCAATAACAAATGTTCTTTGCATCACAAATTATGTAAAATGTATATTATAATATGTACTTTATAGTTGCATATAAATTTTATTAAGTTCCAATGAGTGCAACACCATTAAAATGCATTTGAAACATTTTCCCCCATTGACCGTAATGTAACGGAATACTTTTGATTGACCCTGTAATTGATCTATGCATCCGATTTTCATAAAATTTGAAATAACTCGACAAAATTATGTAATAAATATACGTTTTAAATTTCAAACGATTAAAATACATTTGAAAATTTTCCCCCATTGACTATAATGTAATTGAATACTTTTGATTGCCCCTGTAATTGATCTATGCACCCGATTATCAAAAAATTTGAAATAACTCGACAAAATTATGTAATAAATATACGTTTTAAATTTCAAACGATTAAAATACATTTGAAAAATTTCCCCCATTGACTATAATGTAATTGAATACTTTTGATTGCCCCTGTAATTGATCTATGCACCCGATTATCAAAAAATTTGAAATAACTCGACAAAATTATGTAATAAATATACGTTTTAAATTTCAAACGATTAAAATGCATTCGAAACTTTTTTCCTCATTGACCGTAATGTAACGGAATACTTTTGATTGCCCCTGTAATTGATCTATGCATCCGATTTTCATAAAATTTGAAATAACTCGACAAAATTATGTAATAAATATACGTTTTAAATTTCAAACGATTAAAATACATTTGAAAATTTTCCCCCATTGACTATAATGTAATTGAATACTTTTGATTGCCCCTGTAATTGATCTATGCACCCGATTATCAAAAAATTTGAAATAACTCGACAAAATTATGTAATAAATATACGTTTTAAATTTCAAACGATTAAAATGCATTCGAAACTTTTTTCCTCATTGACCGTAATGTAACGGAATACTTTTGATTGCCCCTGTAATTGATCTATGCATCCGATTTTCGTAAAATTTGAAATGACTCGACAAAATTATGTAATAATTATGTATTTTAAATTTCAAACGATTCGGTTGGGTAGTTTTTGCGTTGTTATATGCGGACGGACGGACGGACAGACAAACAGAAAGACAGACGGACGGACTGAGCGACAACAATAGGTGCTACGTATTTACATAATTACGAACGCACCTAAAAAGGATAATTTTCATTATTTGACGGCGGGATGTGTGTATATTATGCGTTTCCATTTATTCTGTTGTTTTTTAAAAAATCATCTAATACGCTGATGTGGGTGTATGTTTTTTAAATTATTACTACAGAAGAATATAGGATAAAATATTAAAAAATAAAGTTATAAAACATTTTTTGTGCTGACTGTGCAACGGATAAAGAGTATCGTAAATTCGTGGTACTTACGGAACCCGTTATTTTCTTTATAAAATAAAAAAAGCTTCTATAAACACTCGTAATTTTGCCTTCTTTAACAAGTGATTTTCAATAAGAAAATATTCGTACTTAGTATTTCTTATAGAAATGATATTGAAATGCAGTCTTATTGAAATTATTTCCTATTCTAGAAATTCCAGGATCCTTAGGAACTCACCATAGGAAATTTTAGTTTGTGGGGGGAGGATTATAGGTTTTCATAATTGATTAATTACTGCAAGAACAAAATAATAAGGCAGAGGATTTTTAGACAATTTTTGTTGATATAGCATGATTTTTTGTAAATTAATATGTATTTTGTTCAATTTAAAATTGTTTTTCATAAATTTAACCGCTTAACGGATCAATATTTCTGGTAAAAATTTTCAAATAATGTCTAATTTAGCATATCATTTACATAATTTTTAATCTTTTATCACCTGTTATTTCAAAGACAAATTTTTGCCTAATTGAATCAGAAAGATGCTCGGATTAAATAATGCAATATTTAAAATTAAATTTTACTGGTGAGATAAATAAATTATGATTGTTTTTAAAGCCTTTTTTTCGGATTTTTGGAGATCGCGATTGTAATTCAACAAAATATTATTTTCTCAAACATATATTATTTTCTCATATTTTCATATTTTATTTTTTCAAACAGATTTTACCAACACAAAATTTGAAAGGTCAGAGCTTTCTTCACCAAAGTAGTCGCATTAGCAGACACATGTTCGTTGAAAATAACCATTAACGGTTGTTTCGATAACAGAAGTGTTTTATATGCTTCTGCCATGGAAATTAGTAGAAATATATTAAATTATTTTTCCATTTGTGCCTTTATTTTATCCAATAAATCAATTATAAATATTAACCAATTATAAATAATTTTAATAAATGCAATGCATTAGTAATCTATAAATATATATACCTATATTATAAAGAGGTAAAATTACTTTATTTGTAGATGAAAATCTGCGGAACTACCGAACTGATTTCAAAAGCAATGATACTAAAAGAATGGTGCCCCCCCCCCCCCAATCAAATATAGACTATCTCTTATGTCCATACCACGAACTCAAGCGGAGTGCAGGAAAAAAAAAAAACTTTCTAAAAAGGCAATTTTGTGATACTGAAAGGCCTAGAAAAATGAAATTTGGCATGTTAACGGTAATTTTCCCTATCATTATTTGCCAGGCATCCATGCTTCAATCATAATTTGTTTATCTCACTAGTAAAGTTTAATTTTAAATATTGCATTATTTAATCCGAGCATTTTTCTGATTCAATAAGGCAAAAGTTTCTCTTTGAAATAACCTGTCATAAAAGATTAAAAATTGCATAAAAGATGCTAAATTAGACATTATTTGAAAATTTTTACCAGAAATATTGATCCGTTAAGCACTTAAATTTATGAAAAACAATTTTAAATTAAACAAAATACAGATTAATTTACAAAAAATCATGATATATCAACAAAAATTGTCGAAAAATTCCCTGCCCTATTATTTTGTTGTTCCAGTAATTAATCAATTATTAAAACGTATAATCCCTCCCTCAAACTAAAATTTCAGGGCTCCTAAGGATCCTGTAATTTCTAGAAGAGGAAATAATTTCCATAAGATTGCATTTCAATTTCATTTCAATAAGAAATGCTAAACTACGAATATTTTCTTATTGAAAATCACTTGTTAAAGAAGGCAAAATAACGAATGTTTATAGTAGCTTTATTTATTTTATAAAGAAAATACTGATATTTCACTTGGAAAATAACGGGTTCCGTAAGTACAATGAATTTACGATACTTCTTGCCAAAAATGCACAGCCAAAAAATGTTTTATAACTTTATTTCTTAATATTTTGTCTTATATTTTTTTCTGTAATAATAATCTCTATAAATAAAAGGAATTCCGAGGATAATTAATTAATTAATTAATTGAGGCACAGGGGAAAGCAAATCTTGGCAATGCGCCAACTCGGTCCAGAGGAAGCAAATCTTGGCAATGCGCCAACTCGGTCCAGAGGTATAAAAGCAAGATAGAAAAAAACGCGCAGGTCTGTGCATTCAAGTACAACCACCCATATGTATATGCTGAAAGTTTGTTCTGACGCTCACCCGACGCACGTGGAGTGCCGATGGTCCGGGAAGCGTACCATACACATAAATTATTAAATAAACCTTCAAATTAAGCCCGGCGAAGCGGGCTGGGTATGCTAGTAATAATAATAATAACATGCACCCACATCAGCCGTATTAGATGATTTTTTAAAAACAACAGAATATATGGAAACGCATAATATACACACATCCCACCCTCAAATTATGAAATTTATTTTTTTTTTTCTATTTCTTAGGGGAAGTGCATATTTATATGATAAAAAATCGAAACACGCAGGTCAGTTTGCCTTACATTTTACTATGCATTGGAAAAATTATTTAAAAAACGCCATGCACGCACATTTGCCCCCCCTGAATTAAATGATTAAAAAAAAAAGGCAGAACTCATCGAAACGCATAATATTTACATACTCCGCCCCCCAAAACTAAAAATATACTTTTTCTATTCGGGAATGGAAGTTCATATTTACAAATTAGAACATCAAAACAAGTAGGTCGTATTTTAGAAACCATTTACTGGATAAAATAAAAATCCAAATAGAAAACTAAATTAATATATTTCAATGAATTTTTCTAGTGAAAAGCATAAAAACCCCTATACACTAAAAATTTTTTGACTCATTTGCTACAGCGTCACTCCACCGCTTTTATAGAAAACGGTTAATTTACTGTGTTATGGAGCATTCTCATTGGTCATAAAAGAGATATTCTATAAAAGCTGTGGAGTCACGCTGCAGCAAATGGGTCAATTTTTTAACAGTACAGCACTATCGAAATAATCGCCAAGGGTGATTTTCAAGAAACGCTATTCCTGCAAAAGACTAGGAATTTGACGTCAAAAATTCTGCCCAATCAGTTTCGATTAGGGGAAATCCCTTTGGAAAAGCCGAAATATGTATCGACTTAATATGCTCGATTACACCGTGATAAACGAAGATTCGAAGTAAACATCAAATACAAAAGTTACGTATTTTTGTCCGTAAAATCCGAATCTGCAATAAAAAATGGGGGTTATAATTTAAGATTTCAAAGTTGGACCCCCTCTGACTCCCAGGGGGTCGGTTTCGAAGATCAAATTTGGTATCACTGAGTAGCTTATTTAAAAATATTTAACACGTATATTTACGTTTTTCAATCTCATATGTATTTCTCGAGTTATTCGGCCGTTTCCAGACTTTTCGGACACCCTGTATATATATTATCGTATACTTTTATACTATAAATGTGCAGAATTAGAATATTTGATTTTATAAGTAATTTTGTCGGTAATACTCTGTTATCCCGCCGACCAATTTCGCCAAATGATATAAATTGCCAAATTATACATATTGACATAATTTTTATTTTAACTAAAGTAAAAACAAATAATTAGTAGATTTATTATTAGAAGCGTTTTGTCACAATAACAAGGAAACAGACCTATGGGTTGACAAAGATCGGAAAACGATCCTTATAAGACAATGGGTGTCATAGGGAGTATTTTACCTTGCTTTCTTGCAATACTCTAAGTAAAAATTTATTGAGCAGTGATTTTTTCACATTTCTACGTGGTTTAAATAGAAAATTGGAATTGCCAAACTTAGTGATACACTGTTATTTATTTGAAAGATAACATCAAAGAGTTTAAATAAGAAAGCTTAAGGTATTCTTACGAAAAGATTTCAGAAAAAGTCTTTTTTTTATTCAGAATACAACGATGAAACAAGTTAATGCTATATAAATTAGACAATCGTTTCTCAAACTTGAAAAAAAAAAAAAAAATGTTGGATGTGCCAATCTCAAAACTTTCCCTATCTCATACGTACATTTTAATATTTAAAAAAAAAATAGTTACTCATTTTAATGCTTTAATAATTTTAATTCAATACCATACCAATTTTGATTTTCATCTTAAATTTCTGCTTCAATCAATTAATCGGAGTAAAAACAAATCTCCGTCTCAGCACGAGCCGATGGACAAAAGAATGCTAGGCAATTTTTTTTATTTAATTCAGGGAGGACTTACTTGCCTTACCAAAAAATAATCATATGCAAAAAATTTAGTTCAGATCTAGAACTAACTTCATACACTTTTAAGTGGTGCAATATTGAAAATAGCATAAAATTCGAATATTGCAGCGCTCCATTCCGGCGGATTTTTTTCAGATTCAGGGCGATCCAACTAGCCGTAGCCGTACACTTACACAAAAAATTTCGTTCAGTTCGATGCATAACTTCATACACTTTTGGTCGGTACAATATTGAAAAGGGCACAAAAATCGCGATTGCAGCGCCCCCTTCCGATGGATGTTTTTCAAATTCAGAGAGAACCAACTAGACATACCCATACACATACACGAAAAATTTGGTTCAATTCGATGCATAACTTCATATACTTTTGGTCGGTACAATATTAAAAATGGCACAAAAATTGCGATTGCAGCGCCCCCTTTCGACGGATTATTTTCAAATTCAGGGAGGATCAACTAGCCATAGCCATACACTTACACAAAAAATTTGGTTAAATTCGATGCATAACTTCATACACTTTTGGTCGGTACAATATTAAAAATGGCACAAAAATTGCGATTGCAGCGCCCCCTTTCGACGGATTATTTTCAAATTCAGGAAGGATCAACTAGCCATAGCCTTACACTTACACAAAAAATTTGGCTCAATTCGATGCATAGATTCATATACTTTTGGTCGGTACAATATTAAAAATGGCACAAAAACCGTGATTGAAGCGCCCTCTTCCAACGGATTTTTTTCAAATTCAGGGAGGACCAACTAGCCATAGTCATACACTTGCACAAAAAATTTGGTTCAATTCGATGCATAATTTCATATACTTTTGGTCGGTACAATATTGAAAATGGCACAAAAATCGTGATTGCAGCGCCCCTTTCCGGCGGAATATTTCAAAACTGAGGAAGGACTTGCTTGCCATAGCCAAAAACATACACTAAAAATTTGGTTCAATTCTATGCATAACTTTATGCACTTTTTGACGGTCGAATGGCGACATACACACAGACAGACATTTTGTAAAAACATGTTTTTTGGAATCTCTGACCCTTAAAACATGTAAATCCGTCGAAAACCGGAAGTCGAAAAAAATTTCGATTACAATACTTTCTTCTATTGAAGATAGAAGAAAGTAAAAATGACCAAACCGATCCGTATTAACGGGGTCTGCATTAGCAGGATTCTACTGTACTCCTGTACTTCTAAAGTGATACTCCTTTGGATGCATGATAACGACAAATACGAAATCTCAATCGTTTTATGAGTGCCTAGGTTTGTTTTTTAGGAGTGTCTAATCCCTGGAGGCGAGCTCATATAGGGTAGATGTGCCAGTAATGGACCACCTTAAGGAATTTCTCTAAAAAATAATTTTTTATTAATAGTTATAATTATTGTATTCCAATTTTTTTCATATTATATTAATCTTTCAACAATATTTAACTAATCCCATAGTTACATTTCCCAATAGAGATAAAAATTTAATTTTAAATAATAGAAATATGTCTAAACACCCAAAAGCCCAGTAATGGACTACCTATGCTCCAGTAATGGGCCACCCTACAAAAAATTACAGATAATTGTTTTTAGGTGCGTTCGTAATTATGTAAATACGTGGCACCTATTGTTGTCGTTCAGTCCTTCCGTCTGTCCGTCTGTCTGTCTGTCTGTCAGTCTGTCTGTCTGTCTGTCCGCATATAACAACGCAAAAACTATCCAACCGAATCGTTTGTAATTTGAAATACATAATTATTACACAATTTTGTCAAGTCCTTTCAAATTTTATGAAAATCGGATGAATAGATCAATTACAGGGAAAATCAAAAGTATTCCGTTACAATACGGTTAATGGGAAAAAAGTTTAAAATGCATTTTAATCGTTTGAAATTTAAAACATATAATTATTACATAATTTTGTCGAGTCATTTCAGATCTTATGATAATCAGATGCCTAGATCAATTACAGGGACTATCAAAAGTATTCCGTTGCATTACAGTCAATGGGGAAAAAAGTTGCAAATGCATTTTAATGGTGTTACACTCATACGAACATAATAAAATTGACATGAACCTATGACGTATATATATATTATTAACTGTTTATTATTAACTAACATTAAAGGATTTATATTGTAAAGATATAAAACAAAATATTTAAATTTAAAGGATTTATAAGATAAAGACAATGTTTTATTGAAATCAAGTTTAGGTAAAATAAGGCATTAAAAAAAGTCTCCAATCTTCATTCATATCATTATCTAAATGATGTGCTGCGCAACTATGGAATATAAATAACATCTTCAATTTTATCATCCCTTTCCGATAGTCTAAACTATTCAATATGGAATTTTAGAATGCATTTAAAATGATAAATGTTCTTGCACTATCCAACCATTTTCAGATAGTCATATAGCCCAATTATTTGGCACAGATTGATTCCACAATTCCCTTCAGAGATGCTTATATGGATATATTATCACAAATGGAACAATCTCATTATTTGCTAAAAAACACTCCATAACAGTGATTTGTTCTTTTTCGTTATTTGGTACTACATAATGCACATCTTTAACTGATTTTGGTCCCAAAATTTTCCTTGTTTTAAGTGCACAAAAGAAACCTTGTTTTAACCTTATTGAAAATTTTCTCTGTATGCTTTAGAATTCGGAAAAAATAATTAATAATATCTTCTTCCAAATATGATTTTACATTTCTGAACCAACTTAAAACAACTTCTCTTGTAATGACACATCTAGATTTTGTCAAATGTTCTGCTTGTTTTTTGTACCAATTTCGAATGACTTTTAAAAAACAACTATTTATAAAGAAATTGTCTTTATTAAATTCTAATAGGTGAAATTTAAGTATTAAGTTTGATTATTTTGCTTTTCAGTTAAATCAAAATATTTTATCTCTACTGAAATTACACTTTTTGTATTGGTCACTTGGGTGGTCCATTACTGGAAAATCACGAAATAAGCAATCCAGTAATGGACCACCCCTCCTAAAATCTTAAAAATAATTAAAATTTTGTAAATGGCCATTGGTATATTAAATTCAATGTTTTATATTGCTAACCAAACAAAAACACTCAATTTTTATGGAAAAATAAAAAATATATAAACTAAGTAAGTAAAGTCTGCTCTTAGCATGTTCATTAAGATTTTCAGTGAAAAACAGAAAAACTGTGAAACTTTATTTTCTGCTTCCTAATTGTTTTGACGAAAAGTGTAAAAAATTAATCCAGCTTGCATGCAAAGTGGAGTTCAGAAAAAAATAATAAAAGATTAACTATTATTTATTATTTTTTTACAAACCAAAAAGTGCGAGGTGGCCCATTACTGGAAGATGGCCCATTACTGGCACATCTACCCTATTTCCCATCTGCTATTTTACAGAGGGTAGTGAAGAGTCAAATGCTGTATTTTTTTGGCCGTTTGTCTTAAAATACTACCGTCAAACCGTTTGGAATATGATATTAAAAAAAAGAAGGCATATTTTTAAATTACATATTTTTACGCCTTACAGTCCGCAGTTAGTTCAAAAAAATGTTGCTGTTAATTCTTAAAAAAAAAAAAAAACAAGTTGAATGTAGATTTTGCTATTGCAGAATTGAGTTTCGCCTCCGATTAGAAGAAAAAAAAAATCGATAGAGGTTTTTTAGAAGGGCGATCCCGTTTAGAATGCAATGAACTAACTTCATTTTTCTTGTGTTTATCAATATAATAGCAAACAGAACGGCCTGAAATACCCAGTTGATTAGCAATTTCTCTCTGAGAGTTTGGAATTGCGGAATAATAGTGCTACTTCTTCATTGGCTAGATTCATCAAAAACGGATTTTTTCTTTAGTTTAAACGCTTTTTTATAGACTCTGGAAAAAAGGAAATGCAATTTAACAATAAAACGAGTGGAATCCCGTCGAATTCGACGAGTGAAATGCTTAAAAGACCCGATCGATTTGGCTTTTAAAAAAAAGCAAAAGTAATTACATTATTGAATCAATATATAATAAATATATTTCCAAACTTAATGCCAAGTTTTCCAGTTACAATTTTGCATGCAAACATTTGCACATCTTCAGTTAAAATTGTTATCTGAGTGCCGGCGAAATCCAGAAATTCTGTTTTATATGCACTCACAGAAAAATAGTTTTATTAAAAAAAAAAATAATAATAATAATAATTTTATTTTTACTGTGACATTATTTTCACTATCTGATGTCATCTGAAAGTAAAATCTCAATCCCAGTGTAAATAGCTTTCATTAAAAAAAATAATTATCAAAATCGGTTCAGTAGAAAATTCAGGGCTGATGACTCGACATTTTTAGCTTGTCTGAAAAAAATAGCATCGGAGGCTAAAATAAATAAATAAATAAATAAAAAATAAAAAAATAAAATAAAATAAAATAAAATAAAAAGAGCTTGGCAATGTTACCCCAGCGCTCAATTTCAGTGGTACCGATTAACAAAATAATATGCATTTAAAACTGAGAGCTTCTTCTTTTCTTCGGTTTAATTTTTATTTTTTTTTTTTATATGGATTTTCATTTCAAAAATCTTTTAAAAAAAGTCGCGACGCAGGTCATTTTGCTCCTTATGGAGACGATCTTTTTTCTACTTTAAAAGTAACTGTCCTTACTTCGACATAATCTTTTAGATCTTCTCCGCAAAACGGATTTACAACGCCTAAAAGAATTAGGAAATGTTTGGATAACTAGAACTATTTTAAAATAGTTGTAGTAACCAATCCTCCATGCTTTCATAATTTTGAGTGCAGGAAAGCACAATGGTAAACTTATGAGTCAACCACAAAAATCGAGTTTTTAGGTGTTTTACACCAAGATATGACTTGACAGACTGATTACATTTTAATATACGCATCGAGATTTAACTAATCCTAGATTTTCATCCATGAACTCGATGAGATGATTGTCTGTGTTGTCGCCTTCCGGTCTAAAAGAGTTTTAAAAATCTATAACATTGATCATTTATGTTCCAACCTGAAACTGATTTAATATTGGATATAAAACCGTGCTGAATCTTAAATTCTGCACTTAAAATTAACAAGTTGGAAATTGCACGTGAAGCGTAGCAAATTAGGTGCGTTCGTCCGATAACGAAGTTTTAAAAATATTACTTTCATATATCAATCTCATAAAATTGTAAATAGAGAATTACAATTAAAACGCTCATCAAACAATGTTCTCCCTATACCATTATGTAATGGAATACTTTTGTGTGGCCTTGTAAATCAATAACAAATGTTCTTTGCACCACAAATTATGTAAGATGTATATTATAACATGTACTCTATAGTTGCATATAAACTTTATTAAGTTCGCATGAGTGTAACACGATTAAAATGCATTTGAAACATTTTTTTCCCATTGACCGTAATGTAACGGAATATTTTTGATTGTCCCTGTACTTGATCTAAGCACAAGATTATCAAAAAATTTGAAATAATTCGACAGAATTATGTAATAATTGCGTATTTTAAATTTCAAACGATTAAAATGCATTTGAAACTTTTTTCTCCATTAACCGTAATGTAATGGAATACTTTTGATGGCCCCTGTAATTGATCTATGCATCCGAGTTTCATAAAATTTGAAATGACTCGACAAAATTATGTAATAATTGTGTATTTTAAATTTCAAACATATAGAATATATTTGAAATTTTTTCCCCATTGACCATAATGTAATTGAATACTTTTGATTGCCCCTGTAATTGATCTATGCAAAAGATTATCAAAAAATTTGAAATAACACGACAGAATTATGTAATAATTGCGTATTTTAAATTTCAAACGATTAAAATGCATTTGAAACTTTTTTCCCCATTGACCGTAATGTAATGGAATACTTTTGATTGCCCCTGTAATTGATCTATGCACCCGAGTTTCATAAAATTTGAAATGACACGACAAAATTATGTAATAATTATGCATTTTAAATTTCAAACGATTCGGTTGGGTAGTTTTTGCGTTGTTATATGTGGACGGACAGACGGACGGACAGACGGACAGACAGACGGACGGACTGAACGACCACTATAGGTGCTACGTATTATATAATTACGAACGCACCTAAAAATGGAGTTTTTGAAAGTATGTGCAACTTGTAACACGTCCTAAGGCAGTGTGTATGTGTGTGGTTCGATGCATAGATTAAATGCTTTTCTTCCGGTATAATCCAATTTCATCAATTGTTATCCCGAGGCTTGTGTCACAGAATTCAGCGACCCTTTGTGCTTCGATAGAGTATAGTCAATAGATAAACATACCACAAGGATAAAGTGCAATAATCAAGGGGGGGGGAGCATAAAAGATGGGCCTCAAAGTTACTCATTATTGACTCTTTAGTATTTAATCGGATAAATTACGCGCGATTGCGATTGGCCAGATAGCCCAGTTGGCAGCGCGCCAGACCTTTAAATTTTCTCTCTCCGGATCTCCGCGAGTTCGATTCTGTGATCCAATTAAGATCCAATAAATATAAATAAGAATATGCTTCTACGCATATTCACACATACTTATTTATTTATAGAAAGAGAGAATTTTATTACAAAGTTATTGATACAATGAAAAGTAAAAAATGAAAAAAAACAAATCTTATGCGGTATATACGTATTTCTTTTGCATTTAACATTTTTGTATTTTGTAAATTTTATATTTAGTTTCATTTACTATTATTTATATTTATTTTATAGCTAGTTACATATATGTATTTATATTTACTTATTCTGAAAAAATTCATTTCCGATAAGCTCGGCTTCATAAGAAATAGTATCGGAAGACTCCGATGTAATTAGTAAATCATTTTCAGAGAGTAACTTTTCGTAATACACGACTGCATGTTTTAATCTCAATTTTGCTGATTCGCTATAAATCGAATCTTCTGAAATTCGTTCAATATTTGCAAATTTAGAAGCTTTTTCACTAGACATTTTTTTTTACAAAATAATTTTTTTTTCGTTTTAATTATAACACTACTATAAAATTCAATGTTTAGTCACCGCAAAACTTTAAAAAACAAAATGCCATACTCATTCGCTTTGCAGCAAATGGCTGCTAAAGATTCAACAAAAAAGAATAAACATACTGAACACACCCTGTTTATTTTCTATAGTGTACTTGTACATCTTAAAAACCACCTTCAAATCTACGTAATAAAAGGCCCCTGAAAAGATTTTTAATGGAAACACTTATTCCAAACATGAGATCCTATAACAAAAAAAATAATTATAGTTTCAAAATGGAAAAAAATAAAATAAATAAATGAATAAAATAAAACATTTTAAATTGACAAATGTTAAGATAAGAAAAAAAATAACGTATTTTAATTTTATGTAGCATATTTTAATTTATTTTGCTGAGAAGAACAGAGATCTATTCATGGAAAAATATATAAACAAATGTGAATAAAATTAATTTTTTTTCAAATTCAGTTTTTGTAAGCTTTTTTTCTCATCAGATCCATAAAACTGCAATTTCTCTGCAAAAAAAAAAAAAAAAAAAAAAAAAAAAAAGTATATATATATGTGTGTGTGTGTGGGTGCAGAAGCGTGTTTTATTTATATTTCTCTTACATTTAAATAATTGGATATATATTTTTGAATAGTGATTCCAAAATAATAATCATTATTTTGTCTGGGGGAAAAAAAACCTACTCAGACTCAGAATCGACCTCGCGGAGATCCGGCGAGAGAAAATTTAAAGGTCTGGCGCGCTACAAACTGGGATATAAGGCCACCAGCAATTGCGCGTAATTTATCCGATTATATACTAAAGAGTCAATAATGGGTAACTTTAGGGCCCACTTTTTACGCTCCTCCCTGAATATTGCACTTTATCCTTGTGACATGTTGTGGTGAGGAAAATATCACCACATTACAAGGTACGCGAAGGTTAGTGGTTAGTAAATTTAAATAACATAAAGATAATATCCCAATCTACGTTGTGGGTGATTGATCTGGATATTATCAATCAAGGAATTTAAAACCTTGTAATAACCTAAATAAAGTAAATTGTCAATAACTCGGGATCGTCTTATTTAACGTTTAACTTAGCAAATTTAGGATTCTAATGGGTTACATAAAATTATCATAGTAAAAGAATTCTGATCATTAATATTAAAGGTTATTAATCTATTAACTCGCTAAAAATAAATAGAGTAAAAGAAATCATGAAAAAACACAAATACATATATACACCCAAACATTTATTTTCAAAATATATAAATTGTAAAATACAAATAACAAATAGTAAGATTCACCAATAAGTATATAATTTACTTACTACACTTAATTCTTTTGTTTTAAATTCGACTTAAATAATGGACATTATTAAATGCTCACAGCACAATCCGTCAGGGCTGTTCGCCCCCAAAAAATATTCATTAGTTTTATTTTATTATTATTTTTAGTTTAACTTATCAATTAAAACTTAAATAGTGAATTTTTTTTCCTCAATTAATGAAACACATAAAACAAAATATATTTAAAATGGCCTTATCATTTGGAAGGATTATAAAGAATTTCTCACCATAACCACAGCATCCAGCAGACTTGATAATCCCCTTAGATAGTCCTCTAAAGTTATCAAATTGTCTCTTGCCATAAGCGCACCACTCATTAATGTGAATGTTGTTCATTATTGTTCACAAAGTTATATATTGATGAAAATCCAAGCAAGCATCAAATAGGATTACTATCCTGCACTGTTCACGAATCACAAATTGAAGATAATCACACAAAGTCAGTTCAACAATGGTAGGTTGCAGAGATGCATAAATAATAATCGTGAGGAATGACTAATAGATGAATCATAATCGTGCCTCATGAGAATCACGCAGAGTCAGTCTAAAAATGGAATATTGCTGATATGAATGAATAATAATCGTAAATAACGAGTAATAGATGAATAATAATCGTGATTTAAAGAGCATCACAGAGAGTCAGTCTACAAATGGAATGTCGCATTTCTACGCCTCCTCTTCCAAAAAATCTCACTTATTCATATTTCTTCTATAATTCGCACCTCGTTCCAACGTCTTTTTTAAAGAAAAATAAACACATTTATTTCTTCCACTGATCTCCAGGAAACAGAAGACAAATCTGAGAGAAAGTGAAGTTTTTCTTCCGTCTTCATCTCTCTGTCGGGATGATCCCTTCTCATTGGTAACTCAAAAAAAAAACTTTATTGGTCCCTTGTAATCCTAAGCAGGTCATTGGTACCTTGTCCTTCGGGGAGGTATGCCTTTTTATTTTTTCTTCCCCTTTTTTTGTTTGTTTATTTGACTTCTCCCTTTCATTAGTCCTCTCATGATGTCACCGCTTTTGTGTGGGACTTCCGACCACACGCGATGCTTGTCCCCTGGTTGTAAATAATTGTTGAAAGCCCCATAAATTCTGCACTTGTTCCTTCGATTTTTTATGTCAAAGGCTGGCGACAAACTATACTTTATAGCTTTATTGCCTCATTTTGTCTGTCTGGGAATTCGTGGTGATAATCCTTCCAAGAATACACACATGCATTATTATTATTGTTATAAATAAATCTTGCAGTTTTTACTACAATTAGCTTTCAACTTTACCTAATAATAAAAAATATTATTATTATTATTATTCCTTGGTTATTGCTAAAATAAATTCAAAATTTTATTTCGATTTTCATATATCTATTTATATTTTTTAGATTGTGCTGTTCATTTTCTTTTTATACATATTTACTTAAGCAATGTCGTGACGATGTCGTCACTACACATGTTTATCTATTGACTATACTCTATCGAAGCACAAAGGGTCGCTGAATTCTGTGACACAGGCCTCGGGCCCTCTCCTTGATAGAGTCTTGGGAATCTTGGTATACAGTGATCGGTGGAATAATGAATTACTTTCTCTTCCGATTTTCACGAATTTTGATACTCAGTTACAGTGAGTGAACACGACACAATTATTTTATTTATTTAATTTCATGCAAGCGAAATTCAGCGGAGTCCTAGTCATAGAATGATCGCTGAAGCAACAAAAATCTCACCCAATTCAAAGTTAACCCCTTCACAAGAATCCTGTATATTTATTTTAACTTTTGGACATCACTCTCTTTGAATAGTAATTTTGTTTTATTTGATTGCTGAATTTCTGTAATTAGATAAGGCGAAAACTGTTTTAAAGTAGCAGTGTCCAATTTTATGGATTTTACACACGATATATTCTCAATGTATAAATGCCAATCGCCAGTCAGAGCCGCTGGCATTGTTGTTGCTTAATGAAAATTAAAGTATATTTAATTTGGTATTTATTTTACTTTGTTTCGATTTATTAATGAAACATGTATCACAACATCTTTTTTCATTCTTTCGCAGCGTTTCGTAAGCCTGGTGTTGATTTGACTTGATATTATATTTATCAGCAGTTTTTATTTTTAGGAAAGTGTTCCCTTTACCCACATAACTACAGAAAATTTTAAATATTTATAGAAGAACTCGCTACAGTTAAAAGTGTCATTATTATCCACAATACTACAGATAAATAAAAAAGGAAAATACGCAACATATATTGAAAAAGATAAAATTCTATTTGGTACCTTGGTAGAACATGAACAGTTTCTTGAATGGAAACAGCTTTGTCAGACAAATCGTACAACTTAGAGTATGTTTCCACCTGGTTTTTAAAATAAGAAATAAAATTAAATATATGAACAATTATTTATCAACTAATATACAATATATATAGAATTCAAATTTGTTCCGACCGTTTATTAGCTCATGTTCAACTAAACGGATTTTGATGAGACTTGTACTTTTAGTTAACTCATTATTCAATGAATGTTTTGGTATATAACACATCGCTCTACGTTACGTATGTATACCCATGGAACTATGATGGAAAATTCTATTATTACATGGAACTAGATGTAAAAGATTAGTCTTTTTGAACTGATATTGATGGGAATTGCACTGGCAGTTATATATAATTTTTCGCGGATGGTTTTAATATAAAATAAATCATTCTATGTTTCTTAGTTATAGAAATATGAGGGAAAATTCCATAACTAACCAGAAACTAGAATTATGAAATTAATAAACCAGATATTAACAAATCAGAATCATAATTAAACGAGATTTTGAAAGATCAGCCTTTTTAAAAAGTTCAAACTGGAATATTTTAATCGGACTTGCTCTGTTAGTTATGTGATTTTAGGGAGCCGGTTTTAGTATATGACATATCGTTGTACTTTGCTTAGTAATGGAGCTATAGAAGAAAGTTTTATAATTAAATGAGAACGATTATGAAAAAAAATTTCCTATACATATATAATGTAAATTTATATTTTATTCCGGCTATTTATAGATTGTGAAAATCTGAAATCAGGTGAACCCGATTAGGAAGGATTGTTTTTTTAAAAAAAGATTATGCTGATTGGAGAATTAGATAATTTTTCAGAGGATATTTTTGTATATAACATATCGCTCTACATCGCGTAGTTACACAATTATGGATAAAAGTTATATAAACAGGTAAACCCGATTAAGAAAGATTAGTTTTTTTATTATTTTTTAAAAGATTCTGTTAAATGGATTTGAATAAGATTTGCTTTGTTAGTTAGATAGTTTTTCAGGGAAGGTTATAGACATATAAGTGCATATAACATATAATTCTACGGTGTTTATTTATATAATTATTTGTGAAATTTCTGTAATCAGATGAATTTGATTATGAAAAAATTAGCATTTTCAAATTTTTTTGCGGAATGGATTTTGATAGGACTTGAATTATTAGTTAGATAATTTATCAGAGATAGTTTTAGTTTTTAACATATTGTTTAACATTATTCAGCTATAAAATCATGATGAAAATTTTCATACATAAATAAACCATATTGTGAAGATTAACCTTTTATGAAAAAGAAAAAACATCTACTGAATGGATTTCAATGGGACTTGCACTGTTAACTACAGAATACACATTCTACTGTTAATAATCAACAAAAGAATTGGCTCTTGACATCCCAAATTTTTCTGTGACTCATTAAAAAACAGAGCAATGATATTTGTACATTTCAGCAATGCGAAAGATATTCCAGGTAAATGTCCAGATCACACAAGATCAAATTCTCCGATATATTTCGTTTAGTTCACAATTTATTTGGGAAACCAATCCGTGCAAGCTAGCGACTCCTGTTAGTAAAAATTAAATTAAATTAAATTCGAATTTTTAGTATACGCCAGTATATAACAACTCCTGAAAAATGGTGTGGTGTTATTTATGACGGCCGATTACCTGCACAAGGGATCAGGGACGTAGCTTTAGGGGGAGGGGAGGGGGGAGCCTCCCCTCCCAATATGTTCAGGTAGTAGGGCGTCAAAGAAGGTTTAAGAGCGCCATTAGGCGCCCGGAAAAAAGGCTTTGTTAGTAGTACTAAGTATTTATAAAGTAACTTAATTTGAAATGTAAAATTACAAAATAAATTACTATTCACTTACAAAACATGAAAAAGGCACTTAATTTTAGACTTGTTACTACCTCTATTCCCCCACTCCTATCCCAAAGAAAATTTATGCATCCAAAATAAAAAATTTCAAAAACAGGCTTGTAATGAAATCCAGGATAGATGTACAGTTATTTCCTTCTTATAGTAGTTGTTGGTCACCCTTAGAAATAGATAGAAAGGGAAAAGAAGTGTGGAAACGACTGTAGTGCGTTTGAATGGTTCTATAATATGTTTTAGTAGTAGGGCGCCACAAAAGGTTTAGAGGTGCAGTCAGGCACCTAAAAAAGAGAGTTTCAAAAAGGGCGCCATGGAAGGTTTAAAGGCTCCGTTAGGCACCTAAAATTTTCATTAGTAATGTGGCATTCTTAGATTATTTTTTGCACACACACACAAAAAAAGGAAAAAGAAAAAATAATGAAATAGCTGTAACATGATTTGGAATTAATATTATTGTAAATTTATAAGAAAATAAATTATGGTTTCAAAAAAATATAGGCAATCTATTACATTTGAGACATATTTTAAGATTACTACTAGGCGCTATCCCCAGTGCGAAAACAAGAACCCATTCCGGAAATGGACATTGTTCGATCACTACATGTAATGTGATTTTTCGGAGAAAAGCTCTCCCCTTATTCCAATTCAAGGTTGGTGGTCCTCGAAAGGGTCATCTGACCTTAATTATTTTAACTCCCCTCTTATGTCCTTCCTTGTGTGAGGTTAGATAATTTCCGGGCGTCACCTACATACATCTTTGTTGTCCAGTGTCTAGTGTTGTCAGATTGTACTGAAGCTAATAACGCTACTTTTCAAAACTAGCGATTTTTTTCGTTCAATTTTTAAAATAAAAATAAAAAGCTGTCTTTCGTTGTCGTCCAGAGAGAAGAAATTCAGTCATGAATAATGACTGAAACAAAATATAAAAATAAAAAACCAGGAACAAAAGAGAAAAAAAAGTTATGAAGCGGATAAATGACGCAAATTTATGAAAAAGTGGATGAAAAACGATGATGCAGTCGAAGGTAAAAAATGTACATATTTTCCTTTAATTAAGCATGTTCTTAAAGTACAATGTTTATATTTCTGACGCAATTGTGAGTTCATTTATTATCAATCATTGCTATTATTATAGAAAAAAAATCGAATAGCCTCTCAGTTTTCCGGTAAACTTAAGTTTTAATAATTTTTATTATTTATTTCCTAAACAGATAGCTACTTTTTGATTAATGATGATTTCTGAAACTTTTACATTATTAATAATCGACCTAGTTTTAACCCAGGACTGGGCAGGAATGAAGCTTTCCCCAAAATTAAAAGAAATATATGTTTAAGGGTGTACTCGAAAACATGCTTTTCTACCTTCAACACCTCGAAATTTTCTGATAGAATTTCAGACTCATTTTTAAAAATATAAACATGAAACTTGCTGGAGTGATTTTCGAAGAGATGTACAAGGTGCCGTATGATCTTATTTTTCGCTCCATTTATTAGAATTTGATTGATAAACAATCACTGCTTCAGCATGGTTCTTTTTTTCGTCTCCAGGTCTTCCGCTTCGCAAAATTTGGTTCACAACGCCCACTTTAACAGCATTTTTCACACTATTTTCTGCCTTTATCAAAATATCTAGATTTACGGCACCTTGTATAGTTTCTGAATAAAAGAATCTGTCAGTCTGATGAATTTGAGAGCAAAAATGAATTTAAAATTAAATGCGAAAATAAGCAGTTTGGATCGTAATACAACATTAGTTACAAATGTTTTTCGAAAAAACAATCGAACATAGTAAGATGTAATTGAGTGGAACCAAACAAATATTCAGTTTTACATTATTTATTATTATTATTATTATTATTATTATTTATGTTTTTAGTATCCACATATTGCATTTTCACATATTTTATTTTATAAAACACTGTATTTAAAATTGTAACATTATAGTTAAAAATGCATTGTTTATGATCAAGTGGTACTGATTTTATTCTAGCAAGGGTTACTGATCATGTGGTAAAAAAATGTTTTTCAAAAACATTTTCAACTGAGCAATAGATTTTTTTTTTTTTGGCTCTATTTTTGTTTTATAATATGATTCCTAAATATAATTTTGTTATGCTTTATCAATTGTACATATTATATTTCAAGTTATTGTCACTCTTCTGATGGGTCTTTTTTC
Source organism: Maratus speculifer (assembly GCA_964019185.1). Classification (NCBI taxonomy): domain Eukaryota; kingdom Metazoa; phylum Arthropoda; class Arachnida; order Araneae; family Salticidae; genus Maratus; species Maratus speculifer. The sequence continues at coordinate 387,647,153 of OZ025294.1, forward strand.
TGCCTTGCGGTGGACATTACAGCTTAAATTTGATTTATCTGAAAAATAACCGTTTTCAATTAACTATACAGGGTGTTTCGCTACCAGACCGTCAAACTTTGAGGGATGATAGTAGACATGAAAGCAAACATTAATAAATAGAAAACCATGGGGCGCAAACGTCTTCTGTAAGAACTAGGGGGCATTAAAATTTAAGGTCCAAAATTTCAAACGATGATAAAAAACGTAAAAAAGGGTCGATTCGTTTGTGGTTTTCACTAAATTTATTCTTTATATCACGATTTTTTTAGAAAAAAATTTTAAAGGTTACGTTCAAAAATTGTCGACAGAGAGCGCTTTAGACTTTAGAATAACGAACAACAACGTTTTACCGTTATTTTGTGCATGTGGTTGAAATTATTCTGAAGTTTAGACTTTAACTTAAATTTTAAGCCCATAATCAAAAACATTGGGATCGGTTAACTAGCGAAAATTGAACTGTGAACAGAGGGGGAGATTTTAAACGCTCATAAATATTGGACAATCAAATCGATTTCGTTCCGGTTTGCGTGTAAGTCATTCCCTTGGTAATTATTTTATTCAAAATGATGTGCAGTTTTAGTGTCCTTTTTTTGGTAGAGGTCCTCATTTTTTGGTAGAGGGCGCTTCCCACACGTCTCTGATATTTCAACGGCATTACTCCTGGGTGTTTTACTACCAGACCAACATACTTCCAGGAAGTGTTAGCGATGCAAAGATAACTTGGAATCACATAGGAATGTAATGTTGTAAATGCCTTTTTTGCGAGTTACGGTTAAAGGAAGTAGAGAAAAGAAAACTGAAACAGCAGAGAAAGAGCAACACGTCAATGTGACAGAAAACAGTTCATTTAAATGTTTTACTACAAAATTTGTTCGAAATTCCGACCAGAAGTAGTCCGGCATGCTTGACAGTTGCGTCGCGTGGAATTCCTCACGCTTTAAAAGATTCCTGGCATCTCTGATATTTTTCTGGTAGATACAGAAATACCAGCTGCGAGGTCTTCAACTGATGGTACGGGAGTCGCATACACTCAATTTTTCATTTGACCCCAGCAAAAGAAATCCATACATGATAGGCCCGGCGATCTGGTAGGCCAATGAACCGGGCCACCACGACCTATCCACAAATGTCCATATGTTACTTTGAAGTGTAGGCAAACGTCATTGGTAAAATGTGGAGGAGCCCTATCGTGCTATTCATCGTTCGAATACTTCATTCTGCTACCTTTGTAACAGGTTAAAGAATGATTATATCAAAGTGATTGCTGCTCAGGCGCATTACCGTTTAGCGCCATCTACCGCAAGGAAACCGCAGCGCCATCTACTGTCGCGGTTAAACTTGCCGGACTGCTTCTGGCCGTAATAATTTCGAACACCTTTTCTAGTAAAACTTTTAAATAAACTGTTTTTTGTCACATTAACATGTCGCTTTTTCTCTGCTGCTTCTGTAACATTTTTCTCTGCTTCCTTTAACCGTAACTTGCAAAAAGGCATTTCTAATGTTACATTCCTATGTGATTCCGAGTCGTCGTTGTATCCCTAACACTTCCTGGAAGTATGTTGGTTCTGGTAGTAAAACAACCAGGAGTAATGCCATTGAAATATCAGAGAAGTGTAGGAAGCGCCCTCTATCAAAAAATGATTACACAAAAGCTGTACGTCATTTTGAATAAAATAATTAACAAGGGAATGACTTACACGCAAACCGCAGCAAAATCGATTTGTTTGTTCAATATTTATGAGCGTTTAAAATCTCCCCCTCTGTTCACAGTTCAATTTTCTCTAGTTAACCGATCCCAATGTTTCCGATTATGGGCTTAAAATTTAAGTTAAAGCCTAAACTTTAGAATAATTTCAACCACATGCACAAAATAACGGTAAAAAGTTGTTGTTCGTTACTCTAAAGTCTAAAGCGCCCTCTATCGACAATTTTTGAACATAACCTTTAAAAAAAATTTCTAAAAAAATCGTAATATAAAGAATAATTTTAGTGAAAACCGCAAACGAATCGACCTTTTTTTTCGTTTTTTATCATCGTTTTAAATTTTGGACCTTAAATTTTAATGGCCCCTAGCTCCTACAGAAGACGTTTGCGCCCCATGGTTTCCCATTTAATAATGTCTGTCTTCGTGTCTACTATCATCCCTCAAAGTTTGTCGGTCTGGTAGAGAAACACCCTGTATAAACATCACGATGTACCGACGTGCAAAGTGAACTCTTATCTGAAATTCCAAAATATATGTGTATATGTCTTTATTTTAAATCTACAGCTCATATTCAAAATATTAGAATAATTGAGAAAAAGTAATAAGAAAAAATTATTTGTCATTTATTTATTTTTTATACTAAGTAAATGCAATTAAATTTCTTATAAATTAAATCTGGAATGTTTAGATAAGATTTTAACATTTATAAAATATAAAATACAGCACAATAAATTAGGTATACAGCTTCCTTAAACACACCAGAATATTAGAATAAAATTTAGATTGGTTCAAAATATTAGAATATTTTATTTTACGCAACAATATTACCTTATGAAGTAAATGGTAGTTAATATTTTGTAGCATCCCGTTTAGCTTTCATAACAGCGTACAATCGATCTTGCATACTATATACAAGGTGTTTACAAACATTTCTATCAATATTAGCCCAAATAGACTTTATACGTGCCACTAACTCAGTTTTACTTGAAGGAGGATTTTCTTGAAGTTTTTTCTTCATTATGCACCATAAGTTTTCGATGGGATTAAGATCTGGTGAATTTGGTGGCCAAGGAAGTACCTTAATGTTGCGTTGGCGGAACCAATTCTTAGTTGACACCGAGGTATGCGGGGACGCTAAATCTTGTTGAAAGATGAAGTCATCTTCAAATAAATCTTCTGATGATGGAATCATGTAATATTCTAAAATTTCTTGATATATCAGAGAGTTAACCTTTTCGTAGACGATGCATAACTTTCCAGGTCCTTCTGCACTCATACAACCCCAAACCATGACACTAGCAGCAAATTTTACGGAACGTTTAAGGCATTCTTTATCAAATGCTTCTTGCTTCATTCTCCAAACTCGAATACCTTGATTACCATATGAAACACAAAACATACTTTCATCACTAAATAATATATTTTCCCAATCTTCATTGCTCCATAAACGTCTTGATTTACACCAATTCAATCTTATACGCTTTTGTCTTGCAGTTATGAGAGGTTTTGTTTTCGGTACATGAGATTCAAATTTAAATTTATGGAGACGTGTTAATGTTGTCGATGTAGAAACTTCAACTCCTCCTTCTTTCCATTTTCGGTGCAAGAATCGCACACTTTTAAAACGGTTTTTCTTAACTATACGCTTCAGTTTCCTGTCATCTCTAGCAGATGTTTTTGGTTTTCGGCCACCATTTCGGCGATTATTTTGAAATTTTCCAATTTTTGAATATTGTGTTAGTATTTTACTAACGCTCAATTGCGAACAATGTAAATAATTCGCTATAAAACATTGATTTTTACCGTGCCGATACAAATCAACCATACGAAGTTTAGTAGATTCAGTAATATCACTCACACGGCCCATTTTAAGACGAAAAAGAGTACTGCAAAAAAGAATACTGATTTTAAATAAAATAGTCCGAATTTAATCAGTGATGCCACCAGTTAAGAATTGGTAATAATTAAAGGAGAATTAATGTGAAATATTCTAATATTTTGAACCACTTGAATAAATATTCTAATATTTTGACTTTTCAAAATAATTTTTTTTGCAATTAACCTTTTCAAAAATGATATTAAATTTAAGATAACAAGTAAGTTTAATCAACAATAAGTTCTTAATAAAAATATCGTTTGCATATTTTCATTAAAAGACATTAAATTACCAAAACGATATTTTCAATTTCTAAAAAAAAGGTAATTATTCTAATATTTTGAATATGAGCTGTAGATTGAAATATTCTATGCATCTGAGTTTTTTGCGTCGCTAATTGCTATTATGATAAATTACTTTTGACGAAATTTAATGATATCCGGTATTCAGCATACTATTGCTAAATTGAACATGTTGCTTAAGGGGTTAAATATGTTTTTGTTCAAGTGATTGGATAAAGGGATTTGGAAATAATCGATTTTTGCTTTTAAAGTAGCCATTGTCAAAAGAGAGAATTAAATTTATTTTGAACGACTGTCTTTTAATGTTAAAAAGTGACAGGAAAAAAAGTATTCGTTAATGTACTGTATAATTAATAGAATAATCGTGCAACCGATTTAAAAAATGCACATTAGAAAAAAAAATAACTACTTTAAAGTTTTGTGTTACAATTGCAGTGCAATACAGATTTTTTTTTTACTTATCTGTATTTACTGGGGAACTAAGATTATAAAAGAGAAAACATGTTATTTCAATTTACAGAAACTGGAATATTCAGTATATATGTTACAGGCCAAACCCGATTTTAGGCCAAACTAGATCAGCCTAGGCCAAACTAATCTATCCTAACGCCCATCGGATAAACTAGATTTTCCTAGGCCAAACTAGTCTATCCTAACGCCCATCGGATAAACTAGATTTTCCTAGGCCGAACTAGTCTATCCGAACGCCCATCGGATAAACTAGTTTTTCCTAGGCCAAACTAGTCTATCCGAACGCCCATCGGATAAACTAGATTTTCCTAGGCCAAACTAGTTTGGCCGAACGGTCATTAGAATAAAGTAGTTTAGCCTGCGATTCATTGGTTTGAACTAGTTTATTCTAGGCCGAACTAGATTATCCTAGGCCAATTCAATTTGGCGTGATATTTTTTAATCTAAAGACCGCCACGGCGCCAACTTTCTAATTTTGATCTATTTTATCCTAGGCCGATGCATTTTAGCTCACATACTATCAATGCCTGAGAGCTAATGTGCTCGTAGATTCTGTGTGTGTGTATGTAACCATGTACGTATGTATGTATGTACGTACGTATGTACATACTTTACGTACGTGCGTATGTCGGACTAATATATCGCGACTAATATAACGGACTAATGTGGAATTAATATAACCCAAACACCCAAGTGTTGGAATTTGGAAGCGATTTAGTTCAAATCACCCGGCTTCGCCCGCTATCGGGCCCCTTGTTTTATATAAAATCTCGAAACAGGCGTATATTGAAGCGAATGAACCTCGAAGAGAAAACATGATGATAAATATTTAAGAACAGAGATTCCGCATCGAAATACCACTATTTCCTAAAAGTAATTTTTGTAAAAATGTTATATTCTTGCTGGAACATTTTGAAACTTTGTGACAGTTTATGGCATTTGATATAAATTTATAAAAAAGTCACATTTCGGCGTGAAAGAGGGTGTGGTTGCGAACAATATCGAGAAATATAACGGAAATTCTACGCGACCTCAAGTAACATATCTAGTAATAGGATGTTTAACGGAATTGTTTAACTATCAAAGCCTGAGAGTTAATGTGCTCGCAGATTCTTTGTGTGTGTATGTAGCCATTTACGTACGTATGGCCGTATGTACGTACGTGTGTACGTAATGCGATAACTCCTGTTAGAAATATCCAATTTGCTTCAAATTTTGGACATAGATTCCTGATTAGTTTCAGGGGTTCATTGAATAAGAATAAGGGGAGGAAAACAAAAGGCTAATCCGCATTCCTCCCCCCCCCTCCTTAATTTAGTTAAGTCAGTTTTCCATGTAAAATGAGCAGATTTTATTAAAATTTTAGGTATAATATCATTTTGATAAGGTACATCCATGATCAGTTGTTGGTGTTCATTGTTTACATATAAAAAAAGGAGCAATGGGAGGTAACACTCTTAATTTATGTAAATAGGTTTTTCACAGATAATTTACCGATTTGTTTCAAATTTTGGATGTAGGTTCCTTCTGATGAGGCGTTTACCTGATTAATTTGGGGGATTCTGAGTTTAAATATAAACGTAAAACGGATTTTTTTTTCAATCGGATAGAAACTTTCGGTTTTATGAAAAGATTTTTAATTCGTGACAGATATTGGTTTTTGCACACATCACTTCAGGCGAAATTGTTCATATTAAGAAACTAAATATCCGAATCCTTTTAAAAATAAGAAAAAGCTTAAATAAAGCATGACACTTGAAATTTAGGATGGGGGGGGGGGAGTAGAGTAAGGGGACGCTAGATTTTTTTTTTAAAGCTCAGCACTTTTTAAGGTTTTAGCTGATAATTAAATATTACCATTATTTGAAACTTTTAGAAACATAATAAAACATGATGTTAAATATTTAAGAAAGAAGATGGCGCGTCAAATACCATTATTTTCTATTAGTAATTTTTGTAAAAATGTTAAATTCTTGTGGGAATTATTTGAAACTTTGTGATAGTTTATAACACCTGATAAAAATTGTAAAAAAAAGTCCCATTACGAAAGGGAAAGAGGGTGGGGGGGGGGGGGGGCGAAGAAAATCAGGAAATATAACGAAAATTCTAGGTTGATCTAGTTGAAACTTTAAGATAGTTTATGACACATGATATAAATTTATAAAAATATGTTCCGCGTTCAATGCCACTATTAACGAATAGTGATTTTTGCAAAAATCTCAAATTCTTTTTTTGCAGCACCGCGACATCGAGTAACATATCTACTGATAGATTGTTTAAGGCCCCTGTCCTCGGTCGAGGAAACACTCGCGAGCTAATGCTATTCCTATGGGGAAGCATTTTTCTAATAACTCTTTCAAATTTGGCATTTTTGAATATTTTTTTTTTGCACTGATAGCTGAGGTGCATGCCGACAGCGCACCTTTTTTACTTTTTCGATTTTGGTTGCAGATATTTTTTTTAATAAGCACTTTTAGTTTCGAAACCGGTTTTGAAAGTGAAACTAACTTTGTAACAAATATCTGCAACCAAAATCGAAAAAGTAAAAAAAGTGCGCTGTCGGCATGCACCTTAGCTATCCAATGCAGAAAAAAATATTTAAAAATGTCAAAATGCGAAAGAGTTATTAGAAAAATGCTTCCCCATTGGAATAGCATTAGCTCGCGAGCGTTTCCTCGAGGGAGGACAGAGGCCTTAACGGAGTTTCCTTCATATGCAGTTTTGTTGGCAATAGGGTGTGCTCCCTGGTGATGGAATGTGGAACTAATATAACGCGAGCACCCTGGTGTTGGAATTTGGAACTAATACAGCGCGATCTAGTTTAAACAAGCTGGCTTCGCCTGCTATTGGGCTCCTTCTTTTATATAAAATTTCAAAGCGGACGTATGTTAAGCGAACGAACCTCAAAGAGAAAGAAACATGAAGATAAATATTTAAGAAAAAAGATGCCGCATCGAAATATCACTATTTTCCAATAGCAATTTTTGTAAAAATGTTAAATTCTTGCCGGAACTTTTTGAAAAATCTGTAACAACGTCTTTCAAATTCTAACTCAATCTGGAATTTGATGAAAATCTGTGTATTAGTACTATTTGAGATAGAATTATCGCAGAAATCATAAAAAAAAAACTGCATAGAAGCGCTATCTATTAAGCTATTTACTCTAAAAACAAAAGAATATTAATTTATATCATCGACTAACTGAATTTGAAGTTGGATGAAAATCCGTGCATTTGTTCTTGAGATAGAACTATTGCGATAATTATGAATAATGTCACATAGCAGCGCCACCTATTGCACGATTTACTCCAAAAACTAAAAAGTACTTTTGTAATTTTTATATCAAGGACTACCATAAACTGGAGTTTGATGAAAAATAATGCATTAGATCCTGAGATAGAGCTATTGCAATAATCACGAATAATACCGTATAGCAGTGCCACCTTTCGAGAAATTTACTCTAAAAACTACAGAATACTAATTTTTATCAGAGACTTACTGAATTTAAAGTTTGATGAAAATTCGTGCATTATTTCTTGCGACAGAGTTGTTTCAGGAATCGGGAACATTGAGCACAACAGTGCCACCTATTGAGCAATTAATATAAAAACGTAAACAGAATTAGTTCATATCACAGATTTACTGAATCCGGCAGTTTGATGAAAATCCGTAAATAAGTTATTGAAATAATGTTGATGCATATCGGTAAAAATGCAGTTTAGAAGCGCCATCTGTTGAACGATTTACATGAAAATGTAATCAGAATCAATTTATATCAGGGACTATCTAAATATAAATTTATATTAAATTCCGTTCATTAGTTCTTGAGATACAGCTATTGTAAAAATTGTTTAAAATGCAGCATAGCATAGCCATGTTGAGTGATTTATTTCAAAATAGAAACACCAACTCATCTCATGGACGAACTGAATCTGATGTTTGATGGAAATTTGTGTATTAGTTATTAAGTTAAAGCTAATGCGTAAATCATAAAAAATGCAAAACAGCAGCACCACCTGATGAGCGATTTACACCAAAAACTAATAAAACACACAGCATCAATTTAGATCAGAGACTACCTGAATATAAATTTTCATTAAATTTCGTGCATGGTGCATTAGTTCTTCATCCGCACCCCTACAGCTTGCGACAGCGTATAGCAGGTGTGCTGCACACGTACTGCCGAATGCCCTCTTCCTTTTCGAACGAACTTCGAAGCGAAAGAAATTCAAATCCGTAGCAAGCGTGCTGAGTACGCACCGCCGAATGTAATGCTCCTTTTCGAAAGAGCCTCAAAGCGAACGAATTTCCAACCATATCTCCACTGCCCACGCCAGTCAGATAGCGGGCGAAGCCAGCAAATTTTAACTAACAAGGAAGGTCTCCATACGGGCATACTCAGAAAAATCTGAAAAAATTACAGAACGTTCTTCTCATATAGTTATATATGTTTATAAAAAGAATTTCGGCGGAATCTCCTTATAACGTCCGTAAAAAAATAATAAAAATTTCGTTTATTTGGCGATTTATCTCCGGTTGGCGAAAAAACGAAATTTTGAAAAATATGCTTTTACGCTTCGAATACCTTTAAAGAAAAAAACTTTCTATGTTCAATTTATTTAAATAAGTTTAGTTTAAGTAATTTTAGTTTTGCATTTTCACTTTACTTTAAGTGTAATTTTGTCATATACGTTTATATGTACTTATAACAAAATGAAATTAATATATTTTATCATTTAAAACACAATTTAAATTGATTAAAATTGTTCCAAATTGAAAAATACACTGTTAAAAATCTGCTGCATTTTGTTGCAACGCGCTCCCTTGCTTGGATAGAAAACGGTTACTTGGCAGAGAAATGGAGCTTTCTCATTGGTTGGAATAGAGATATTATATACAAGCGGTGGAGTGCGTTGCAACAAAATGCAGCAGATTTTTAACAGTGTATGATCACCGTGCTATGGAGCATTCTCATTGGTCAGAAGAGAGATATTCTATAAAAGTAGTGGAATGACGTTGCAGTAAATGCTGCAGATTTTTAACAGTGAAGTCAATTAAAATCAATTTTCAGATTCGTTAAAATCGTCTGCTTTTGGCGAGGAAATGCATTGCTCGCCAAATCCCGAGTCGCTTTCAGCTTTTCACGCCAATTATTCCAAAATATTTATTTTTTTACATATCTAATAATGTAATTCCGCCGCTAATTTTCACTGATCCTTTATTACCTACATGAGAAGTTTAATTCGTATTTTTTTCAAAAAATTCTGAGTATGCCCCCAATGGAGACCTTCCTTGTAAGCCACGTTATATTAGTTCCTCATTCCGACACCAAAGGGCACACTCTATTATTAACAAAACTGTATCTGAATGAAACTCCGTTAAATAACCTATTACTAGATATGTTACTTGAGGTCGCGGTGCTTTAAAAGCTAGAATTTCCGTTATATTTCTCGATTTTGTTCTCAACTACAGCCTCTTTCACGCCGAAATGTGACTTTTTTTATAAATTTATATCAAATTTATATCATAAACTGTCACAAAGTTTCAAAATGTTCCAGCAAGAATATAACATTTTTACAAAAATTACTATTAGGAAATAGTGGTATTTCGATACGGAATCTCTGTTCTTAAATATTTATCATTATGTTTTCTCTTCGAGGTTCATTCGCTTCAACATACGCCCGTTTCGAGATTTTATATAAAACAAGGGGCCCGATAGCGGATGAAGCCGGCTGATTTGAACTAAATCGCTTCCAAAGTCCAACACTTGGGTTCTTGGGTTATATAAATTCCACATTAGTCCGTTATATTAGTCCGACATACGTACGTACGTACAAAAGTACGTACATAGGTACGTACATACATGCATACGTACATGGTTACATACACACAGAATCTACGAGACATTAGCTCTCAGGCATTGATATTATGTGAAGTAGAAGCGAGTCAAATTGCATCGGCCTAGGATAAATTAAATCAAAACTAGAAAGTTGGCGCCGTGCCGATCTTTAGATTCAATAAAACCACGCCAAATTGAATTGGCCTAGTACAATCTAGTTCGGCCTAGGATAAACTAGTTCAAACCAATGAATAGCAGGCTAAACTAGTTCATCCTAATGACCATTCGGCGAAACTAGTTTGGCCTAGGAAAATCTAGTTTATCCGATGGGCGTTCGGATAGACTAGTTTGGCCTAGGAAAAACTAGTTTATCCGATGAGCGTTCGGATAGACTAGTTTGGCCTAGGAAAAACTAGTTTATCCTATGAGCATTAGGATAGACTAGTTTGGCCTAGGAAAAACTAGTCTATCCGATGGGCATTAGGATAGACTAGTTTGGACTAGGCCAATCTAGTTTGGCCTGAAATCGGGTTTGGCCTGTAACATATATATATATTCAGTGTATTCAGTATATAGACCGCTGTTACTTTCTTGAAAAAGGGTCGAATGTTCATCCAGAGATTTAACATTCCTTTTTTACATACAGTGTCTCACAAAAGTGATGGGACACTTGTGCTTTATAAAAAGAAACTGCAATAAAATAAATAAACAAACATGTGCAAAATTTTTTTGGGTGTGTTTCATATTTAAAGTTAGTAACAATTATTACATAACATACATTTTGTCAAAATATTAAAATATTAATTTAGTAAAAATACAATTGTTCAGAACGGAGCAAAAAATGGCTCACATAAGTGATGGGACACTTACTTTTCCATCAAATATTTATCCAAAAATTTTACTTTTTAAAAGGTTTTAATATTTTGTTGGATTTCCTTTTACTTTTAAATCATGATTTAATCTTTTTGGGATGGATTCGACTAATTTTTTAGGTAGCTTTCATTACAAAAAGTAAAAAGCTACCTATTTGTGATTTCTGGAGTGATTTTACCCCATTCTTCTTGAAGCACCGATTTTAGTTGTTGTTTTGAAGAAATGGTGTGTTTGCGAATTCTTGATTCCAATTCTTACCAAATATTCTCTATGGGATTTAAGTCTGGAGATTGTGGTGGTGTTTTTATTATTTCAGGACAGTTATATAGCAGCCAGAGTCTAACGTTCAGAGCAGTGTGATTGGGGCCATTGTCCTGGTAGAATTTAAAATCGTTATGAAGGTTCAATTTTCGTGCTGAAGATTTCAAATTTTGCTTTAAAATATCAATATACTTGTACTGATCCATTATACTGTCAATAAAAACAAGATTACCAACTCCAGCGGACGACATACACCCCCATACCATAACTCCTCCACCACCATGTTTTACTGTTGGTACCAAGTTCTGTTTGCGAAATTCTTCCTTGGGTTTTCTCCACATCAAGATTCTGCCGTCAGAACCAAATATATTAAATTTACTCTCATCAGCAAATATAACTTTATTCCAGTAATCAGAATTCTTATTTACGTTGGATTTTGCGAAAGCTAGTCTGAGTTTTATATTCTTTTCACTTACGAAGAATTTTTTCCTGGCTACTCTACCGTGATATCCAGCAGATCGAATTACCCTTCTAATAGTCTCAGGATTAACAATTATTCCATATAATGCTTGTAAATCAGCAGCAACTTTTGAAGCACTATTTCTTGGATTTTTTAAAAATATTTCGAACGATAATTCGCTTTATTCCATTGGATAGCTTTGATGGTCGGCCAGGTCTTCTTTTATCCTGAATCATATGATTCTTTTTATATCGTTTAATGATATTGAAAACTGTTGAACGACTCAAGTTAACTGTTTCAGCAGTTTTTCTAATAGATTTTCCACGTTCAATATGCAAATTAATAACTAATTTTCGAATTTCAGGCGAAGTTTCTTTTCGTTTAGCATTCATGGCTACATAGAGCTAAAAAACACAAAAATTCCAAAACAAACTGGAGAGAAATACTGCAGACGATTTTATAAATTATTGCTAATTGCTTTTAAGTAAAAATAAAACCTCAAAAAAATATTTTTATTGCTTATTTCAGACGATTTTTGTTGCATATATAATGGTGTCCCATCACTCATGTGAGCTATTTTTTGCTCCGTTCTAAACATTTGTATTTTTATTAAATTAATATTTTAATATTTTGACAAAATGTATGTTATGTAATAATCTTTACTAAATTTAAGTATAAAACACACCCACAAAAAAATGTGTACATGTTTTTTTAATTTATTTGTTTAGTTTCCTTTTGTAAAGCACAAGTGTCCCATAACTTATGTGAGACACTGTAGTTCCTTTTTTACTACTATCACTACTACTATCACTATTACTACTATCACTCCTACCACATTGGTGGGAGTGATAGTAGTGGGCTCGATCTCGGAGGTTGTCACCAGAAAAAATTGAAGACTAAATTCAATTATATTGACCAGTAAGTTTCGGGCGGAAGCTGCGGCTTTGAAACCACTATAACTCTATTGTAATTAACTTTGTGTTCTGTATTTTTATTTTTCTTCCAAATACAATTGTTCTTATCATGTCAGGAAAATGAATTTAAGGATCCAGGATTCGGATTCTCTTCAAACATTCTACATTGCCTTTTTAGACCTTAAAAAAACAAGAGCTGGGAGAGATATTTTATCAGAACATGTGCAGTGCATGCACGCTGGAAATGGAAGTTTAATCATGGCTGCATTACTTATATCACCTAAATAGATGCCATTGCCATGAATAATTAACTAAACATAAAAAGTAGCATAACTACCCCCCCCTCTCCTAAAAAATGTGGAAATAATTCAAGGGCGCCAAAACATTAAAAGGAGCCAAATTTTAGTTCTCCCCCCCCCAATAAAAATTTCACGCTACGCCCCTGCAAGGGATAAAGCCCTAGGAAAAGCGCCCTCTATAGGGTATCTTTCAAAGGGAACCTAACCCGTATTTACGTGAAGTTACCCAAAGTTCGAAGAAAATCACGGAAAACTCCTCACGGTTAGATCGACGGGCGCGATTGGGTTCGAACCCAGCACTTTTCGTATACCAGCTTCGAAAGCAGACTCTCAGCTACTAGTGGGACCTTCTGGAAAGTGATATATATATATATATATTAATTAAATTTCTCGATTAAATTTTAATGTTAACATAAAATATTAAATTGCTTTGATCTGTGTTTTTTAAGAGAAATTCTTTCAGACTTTCGATTTATTAAATTTCGTTAATAATAATTCTTTAAAAATAATAAACTGAAAATTATACGTAAAATGGTTTATATTATTCAGGTTTTCTCAGGAACTTTTGATCAGAAATGAAAGTTTATATCAAAATGTCAGATTAAAGTGGCAATCGCTATAGCGGGGCCCACTTAGCTTTGGGGTAGATTTTCATTTAAAAATATAAAAGCATGCAAATTCGAGGGTGTATTCTGCCGAAGTGCCGCTAATATTAGAAATGTTAAAATGCACTGTTAAAATTTTCTGTAAAAACACAGATAATAAATCGAGACTATCTGTAAATTTACATTAGTTCTCGATTAAATGCATTCTACTGAGTTTATTGGTCATCATTTTTACAGATGTTTCCCTTATCTTACATCTAATTCCATGTAGTGATTTCGATGTATACCTTCTCTGAAAAAAGATGTTTTGGCCAGCATGATATAATTTTTTATTAGGTATATACATATACGATCTTTCAGAGTATTAATCATAACATAATTATTTAAAATTGGATTATATCTGTAGAATTTCGCGAACTGATAAGGGGGAAAAGAAATTCGCGAACTGATATATCTGTTTACTAAGATCCATGTTTCACTGCAATAATGTAACATTATTTTAAATTAATATAATTCTACAGCTATAATCTAATTTTAAGTAATTATGTTATGATTAATACTCTGAAAGATCGTATATGTACATACCTAATAAAAAAATTATATCATGCTGGCTAAAACATCTTTTTTCAGCATTAAAAATAATTACAGGGAAAACAACATTGCAATTTTGCCCTTTTGCTCGGCTGCCCGGGAGTAAAATATTTTTATCTTTTTAAAAACTTCATAAAAAAAAAAAAATACGTAAAAACTAAATTAAATTATTATCATTAAAAATAAATTTACAAAGTCTTGTGTATTTTTAACGGTGTTAATTTGCAGAGTCTGTTGTAAATTTACCGAATAACTTCTCTATTATTGAACAGAATCTCGGTTTTTCTCATCTGTGTAATTTTACATTCAACTTAAGATAATGGATTACCCGTATAGATTCTGTGAAATTTCACAGAAAATTTTTTAACAATATGTGTGCGAGTTTGGCTGAAGTCAACTTCAAAATCAGATTTATTTTTCTGTACATTTAAGTGCAAGAATTTAAAACATATCAAACAACAATTTCGTAAACTTAGTTTTCATTATTTCCTTCATAAAGGATTTGCTATTCTAGCGTAATCCTTTAAGATAGATGATAAATTTTCAAGTCTTCACAATTTCTTCTTTTTCAGAGTATTTTTCTATACCAACCAATTTTTTTTTACTAAATTTAATTTATTAATTTGAATATTTATTTATTTTTTTTTTTTTTTACTAACTTATCAATTTGAATAACGCTTCTTTAATAATTCTTAATTCTGTTATATAGTTTGAAGAATAAGAAACAACTAAAGGCAGGAATTTGAAAATCAAAGGGCTTCAAAAATAAACTAGTTGGATGTGCCAATCCCAAAACTTTCTTCTATCTCATACGTACATTTTAATATTTTTAAAAAATAGTTACTCATTTTAATGCTTTAATAATTTTAATTCAATATCATACCAACTTTGATTTTCATCTTAAATTTCTGCTTCAGTCAATCAATAGGAGTAAAAACGAATTTCCGTCTCTGCACAAGCCGATAGACAATAGAATGATAGGCAGATTTTATTTTTTGAAATTCCGGGAGATCCTACTTGAATTACCAAAAAATAATCATATACAAAAAATTTAGTTCAGTTCTAGAACTAACTTCATACACTTTTAAGTGGTGCAATATTGAAAATGGCATAAAATTTGCTATTGCAGCGCCCCCCTTCCAGTATTCATCCGGATTCCTGAATTGAAAAAAATCCGGTGGATTTTTTTCAATTTCAGGGAGCACCAACTAGCCATAACCATACACGTACACAAAAAATTTGGCTTAATTCGATGCATAATTTCATATACTTTTGGTCGGTACAATATTGAAAATGGCACCAAAATCGCGATTGCAGCACCCCCTTCTGGCGTATTTTTTTCAAATTCAGGGAGGACCAAATTGCCATAACCATCCACTTACACAAAAAATTTGATTCAATTCGATGCATAGCATAACTTCATATACTTTTGGTCGGTACAATATTGAAAATGGCACAAACATCGCGATTGCAGCGTCCCCTTCCGGCGGATTTTTTTCAAATTCAGGGAAAACCAACTAGCCATAGTCATACACTTAGACAAAAAATTTGGTTCAATTCGATGCATAACTTCATATACTTTTGGTCGGTTCAATATTGAAAATGGCACAAACATCGCGATTGCAGCGTCCCCTTCAGGCGGATTTTTTTCAAATTCAGGGAAAACCAACTAGCCATAGCAGTGGCGTAGCTACATATTCAGCGCCCTGGAGCAGGCAAAGTTTGTGCGCCCTTTTGTCCCTTAAAAATGTTCTGCGCAATTTTGGTTTGAAGTTTAAAATTTATATACTGTTTTCAATTAGACATGTAATCTTACTTTTATTTGAAAGACTAAAATATTTGACAAAATATTATATACAAATTAAAGAAATTGTTCGCCCCATATGCATGTATGTCTGTCTGTCTGTTCGTGATGACCAGAAAAACTTACGGCAAGAGGCTCAAAATCTTTATAGGGATAGTCGGGGACTTCTGGTGCTCTTGAATTTCAGAAATTTAAAACTCGAATAATTAAATGGAAAATTAATTATAAATCCCAAATTAAGAGAATGGGAAAATGTCAATAATTCAACAAAAGCATAGATTTTTAATAAGCAGCAGCAAATTTCTTCAAAATTCGAAGAGAGGGGGAGGATTTAATAGAATTACAGCGCTGGTAGGGTGATAAATGTATTAGACCTTGTTAAAAAGGGCTGTATATTAAATTCTACTTGGCCTAAAAATTGAACAACCAAATGGGAAAAAAAATTCCTTTTCAAAAATTCTAAAAAATATTCCTATACTTTTATATAAAATTGAAAAATCCATTTATAAAATATATCTTTTTATTTCCTTTCATAGAAACAAAGTTTTTTGAGAAATCTTTTTTCGCAAGAGCAGGTATTTTAAAGGTAAACAACTGTCGACGGTGTATAGTGGAGTTTAAGGGCGATCCGTAAAAAATTTAAAATATTGAAATTATAGATTTTATATTTTATGCATGCTGATGTAGAATTTTTCGTTGATTTCATATATTAAAATTTCTTCACAGTTGCTCTATTACAACTTTAGACATTAATTATTATTTCATGAATTAAGTGATTCCTTTCAAACTCTCATTTTGAATGCCAGTTTCCCAAAACCACAATTTTTATACTAATATTATTTGAAACGCCGTCAAATTTTTAAAAATGCACCATTTGGAGATTTTAAAGCTATGCATCTAGAATTATATTTAGACACTGATTAATAATATCTAAATTTCATAAAAATTGATCCGCAAGTTTTCGTTTTATAAAAAAAAAAAAAAAATCGATTTTTAGAAAAGAAGTGAAATGCTTTGTTGAAACGCGAATTTGTTAAAATTAAGAAAACTGATGAACCGATCAATTTTGAACTTTCAGATGACCTATAACAAGTAATAAAATATTCAATAAATAGGGGACATCAAATTTTGGAGGGAAGTAGGCCGGGATTAAATATTTAATATCGTACTGTTTTCTACCGTTTTAGATACGATATTTTGACGGAGCCTTGGAATAATTTTTACTTATTTAATATAAAGATTTCAAAAATCTACTTACCACTCATTTTAAATAGTAATTTCAGCAAATATCATAAATTCTTGCGAAAATCCGTCCTTTTGCCTTATATATCTACAGATAAGTCGTTTGACGGAGTTTCGTTCAGACATAGTTTTGTTAAGAATAGAGTTCGCTCTCTGGTGGTGGTAACTGGAACTTAAAGATTTTAGATTGAATTTTTTAGCAAAATTTTGCAGTGCGTGCTCAGCACGCCTGCTAAGCGGCGCCATAGATGGCGGAGATTGTGTCTATTTATGAGATTTTACAGTTAGCACGGGTGGAATCAAAATTGGTTGAAAATAATGTCATTAGAAAATTGCTTGCATGTTTTTTCTAAATTACATAAATATTTTATCGTAAGCGGAAATATTTCGCCTTTGTGTAAAAAAGTTTTTATTCATTATTATACTTTTTATATAGACACTATTTCTGTATATTGTTCGAAAAATTGAATGGAGTAAATCAAAGTTTTTTTTTCTTTTTTATAAAATAAAAATTCAATGACTAATAATATGTGATATTGGATTTTGTTGATGAATGGTGCAGAGCCTAATTACGGCCTAAACAAATTCCCATTAATATTTTCGAAAAATATGTTTTGCCTTATTTAATCATAAATTTTGATGCTAGTGAGATATAATGCAGAAAAATACTTTCGAAAAAAGTGGTGTAAATTTGCATAGGCAATAATCAGGTCCTAAGGTATGCTAAATTTGATACTTAACTTTTGCAAGGAAAATGCTTATCAATCCTGCATTTGAGATTTGCCATATTTTCAACATGTTAAACACGATGCGCACAAAATTTAATTTTCAACTTCCTCTTTATCCCTTTCTAAATTTTATCGCCCGTGGATCATGTGGAATATACTTAAATATGAAATATATCTTTCTTATTATTGTTTTGTAATCTATATTGGTGCAGATACAGTTTCCACAAAACAATTACAAAAATAAATAAATAAGTAAAATTTGTTTTCTTGGGTTTTTTGTTTGTTTCTTTGTTTGTTTGTAAAATATCAATATATATATTTTTTCACTTTGTCAAACCATTTTTTCATTAACCTCCTCAGTCCTGATGTCGATTCTAGAATTGTTAAAATTAGATCTAGACTTTATTAATAGATGCGTTCATGTTGGAAGCATCAGTATACAAACTAATGCATTTTTGGAGATGTTTTATAATAATTTTAAACTGGTTTTTGTAGTGCCACGTAAAATTTGTCTCAGAACTGAGAAGGTTAAATCGTGGAAAAACTAAATAGCTATTGCATCGCTCTTGCATATTAAGCATAGGTTTCTCCGCGTTGATTTCTTTGGCTATTATTATTGCCGTACAGTAATCACCACTTCTAAATTATTTGCAGGACACCACAGGGTGATTATTGTTTAGAAATAGTGGTAACAAATAAAGTGATTAATGAGAGCCTTGTAAATAAGTTTTTATTACTTTAAGATTTGAAAAATTTCAACTGTCATTTATATAAAAGTTATTGAAGAAAAAAAAAATCAAGCCATTGTGAAAAGGTGTTAGAGAAATTACTTGAGGATTCAATATGATATGAATAAAAATTAAGGGGAGACATGAAGGAAAATTTTTGAAAAAAATGATTTTTGTTTTAGTGTTTTAAAATGTTCTTTGAATCTTCCTAAATCCATTGGTATTCCCGTTTTTAATGACCATTAGAAATAATCGTAAAATTTCAAGGGAATACATCGACTCGGACGATGTATTCGTATTTACACGACGCATGATCCCATTCACATCAATTTTATGTTGACATCTCATACTTACAGTAAACTCTGTCTAAGGCGGAATTGATCTGGACCTCGAACATTTTCCGTAGCAGACAATATTATGCCTTAGACGATAAATTTTATCTAAGTGTTTATATGTACTTTAATACACGTGCTTGATAAAATTGTGTAAGAACTTCACACGAGTTAGAAGTGTCAGTTTTTTCTCTCCTGAAAAATCATACTTTTCAAGTAAAACTCCCATTATCTCATAATGTATTCAAGTTATTTCTTTTCAAGTCTATCAAGTTTCTATCAAGTCTATCAAGTCTCTATCAAGTTTTTTCTTTTGTGTTAAAGAATAAATATAAGATAATATTTGGCTGACAGTTTAGAAAGCTTTAATTAGTTTTAAAATATTTTTTTCTGAAAAAAAGTTACAATTTCGGAAAAATTGAAGATAAAAGTTCTAAAATGAAAAGTTCAAATAGCAGAAATAAACTGTCTCCCATAAATCTTGAGCATAATCCAGTGAATATGGATTTCAAATTTCACAAAACTCGGTCAGGTAGTTTCCGAGAAAACGAGCGTTAAAGCTGATGTATTTTCCATAGGATTACAAGTAGTTTTGTCTTTCCATAAAACTTCGCGAATAGAGGTAATATTGCTTTTAACTGTGTATAAAAACATGTTTTAAATAGAAAGAATTGAGGTTAAATACAAGGTAAAATGCCTTAGAATATTCTGCTTGAAACAAGAATTCATTTATGTATCTGATTAATAAGGGAAAAATTATGTAAATATTTTTTAAAAAAAATCGCTCTTTCAAATTTTATGCCCTTAGGATTCGTGCGCCTGGAGCAGTTTGCTCCAATTGCTCCACGGTAGCTACGCCCCTGAGCCATAGTCATACACTTTGACAAAAAATTTGGTTCAATTCGATGCATAACTTCATATACTTTTGGTCGGTACAATATTGAAAATGGCACAAACATCGCGATTGCAGCGCCCCCTTCCGGCGGAATATTTCAAAACTGAAGTAAGACCTGCGTGCCACAGCCAAAAACATTCACAAAAAAATTGGTTCAATTCTATGCATAACTTCATACACTTTTGATGGTAGAATGGCGACATACACACAGACACATACACAGACACACATACGAGACACACACACACACACACACACACAGGGACAGACAGACATTTTGTAAAAACATGTCTTTTGGAATCTCTGACGCCTAAAACGTGTAAATCCGTCGAAAACCGGAAGTCGAAAAAAAATTTCGATCACAATATTTTCTTCTATTGAAGATAGAGGAAAGTAAAAATGATCCTTGAAACGATACGATTCATCAGGTCACTCTTGTGGATAGCAATGATGATATCAATCTGGATACACTGTTTAAAAAGAAAAAAAATTGAAATTTACGGATATATTTTTCCTGAATTTCACAGAAAAAGTCCTTTTACACAACAAAAGGGTATTTTCCGTTAAAAATCGGAAAATTCCATCCTATTTCCTGAAACTTATGAAACAAATGGAGATAGAAAGAAAGAACGCAGATATTCCGTTACCTGGAGCAAATTTATTTTGAATGTTTACAAAAATGAATGACATATTACTGCACAGAAACGGAAAAACTCAACGAAAGAATCCTGTCTCTGTTGTGAACCTTCTATCATGATGCTGAATTGCAACTGTATTGTTTTTACTTCTATCTTCAATAGAAGAAAGTATTGTAATCGAAATTTTTTTGACTTCCGGTTTTCGACGGATTTACACTTTTAGGGGTCAGAGATTCTAAAAAACATGCTTTTACAAAATATCTGTCTGTCCGTGTGTGTCTGTGTGTATGTCGTCATTCTACCCTCAAAAAGTGTATGAAGATATGTATAGAATTGAACCAAAATTTTTGTGAATGTTTTTGGCTCTGGCAAGCAGGTCCTCCTTCAATTTTGAAATATTCCGCCGGAAGGGTGCGCTGCAATCGCGATGTTTGTGCCATTTTCAATATTGTACCGACCAAAAGTTTATGAAGTTATGAATCGAATTAAACCAATTTTTTTTGTGTAAGTGTATGGCTATGGCTAGTTGGTCCTCCCTGAATTTGAAAAAAATCCGCCGGAAGGGGGCGCTGCAATCGCGATTTTTGTTCCATTTTCAATATTATACCGACCAAAAAAAAAAATCCGCATATAAAGTTAAAATCCGTGTATAAAGTTATGAATCAAATTGAACCAATTTTTTTTTGTGTAAGTGTATGGCTATGGCTAGTTGGTCCTCCCTGAATTTGAAAAAAATCCGCCGTAAGGGGGCGCTGCAATCGCGATTTTTGTTCCATTTTCAATATTATACCGACCAAAAGTGTATAAAGTTATGAATCGAATTGAACCAAATTTTTTGTGTAAGTGTATGGCTATGGCTAGTTGGTCCTCTCTGAATTTGAAAAAAATCCGCCGAAAGGGGGCGCAATTTTGTTCCATTTTCAATATTGTACCCACCAAAAGTGTATGAAGTTATGAATTGAATTGAACCAAATTTTTTGTGTAAGTGTATGGCTATGGCTAGTTGGTCCCCCCTGAATTTGAAAAAAATCCGCCGGAAGGGGGCACTGCAATCGCGATTTTTGTGCCATTTTCAATATTGTACCGACCAAAAGTGCATGAAGTTATGAATCGATTTGAACCAATTTTTTTTGCGTAAGTGTATGGCTATGGCTAGTTGGTCCTCCCTGAATATGAAAAAAATCCACCGGAAGGGGGCGCTGCAATCGCGATTTTTGTTCCATTTTCAATATTGCACCACCTAAAAGTGCATGAAGTTATGCTTAAAACTGAACTAAAATTTTGGTGTAAGATTATTTTTTGGTATGGCAAGTAGGTCCTCCCTGAATAATAATAAAAAAATAATCTGCCTATCATTCTATTGTCCATTGGCTCGTGCAGAGACGGAAATTCGTTTTTACTCCGATTAATTGATTGAAGCAGAAATTTAAGATGAAAATAAAAGTTGGTATAGTACTGAATTAAAATTATTAAAGAATTAACATGAGTAACTAATTTTAAATATTAAAATGTACGTATGAGATAGAAGAAAGTATTGGGATTGGCACATCCAACTAGTTTGTTATTGAGATTACAAATTATTATATTTGTTACGAATTTTCTAAAAACTTTATAATACCAACTTTATACACTGCTAAAAATTTCTGTTAAAGCATAAAAAAAGCGAAACTCTCGGTAATTTTACACTAGTTCTTGGTTAAATGGATACGATTGCGTTTTTCGGTTATCATTTCGTGCACACTTCCCTTATGTTATATCAAATTCCCTATGGTGATTTCAATATCATTATTTAACGATATCTTTATTTTTGTTAAAACTTGCAATTCAAAGTACACACTTGACACTTCTCAAATTCTTTTGCTATTTTATTAAAAATAATTAAAAAAAATTTATTTTAAAAGTTTTTTTTGTTGTTAATTTAGACTAATTTAAAATTAAAAAGGGAAAAATCATCTTTTCGGTGTTAGTGGAATTTTTTTTATAGAAAACCATTTTGCAATTGTATCTTTCACCAGATGCCAGAAGGTTGGTAGTGTTAAAAGTAAATTGCGAGTTTTACTTCAAAGACATCATAAATATTACAATGCTATTATTATTATTATTATTATTTCAATGGTAAATGTGTTATAAAAAAAATACATTGATTTTATAAAATAATGAAAACTTAAAAAATCACTTTTAAATTACATTTTTTTCTGTTTATTTTTCTCTTATTTCTTACTAAAAAAATCTTGTAATTAATTAGCCCATTAAAAATTAAATAATGTGTGACAATTAAAAAAAAAATCTTTATAACATTATTGTTAAAAAAAATTAATTAGATTGAATCTTTTCATTCATTCATTCATTAAAAAAAAAGAAAAAAAAGTGATTTTTGTAGTTAAACTAGTTTAAAATGTAAAATTGATTTGAAAAAATAATAAGTATTATGTATCGGTCTAAAATAAATTAACCGTTTACGAGTAGTCTAACGAATATATTTGAAAGGAAATCTTTGGAAAGCACAACAGATTTTTGCACTGTCCCATAAAAGACATACTTTGTGAAAGCTGTTATCAGTAGTTGTAGGTCAGTCAGTAAGGTGTTATTCCACTGTCAAAAGGTCTTGAGTTCGAACCTCAGACGGCTTGAGGTATATAGTGCAAAAATTAAACAATATCGCAAAATCACTCTGACAATTCGCGGTTTTTGGAGTGCTCTGATGATGGATTGATTCATTAATTTTAAAAATTAAATTATTAACATTTAAAATCAAATTTTATAACAGAATTTTCCTTCTTTTATTAACCCAAATGGAAAATCTACTAATGGAACGGTAAATGTCTGGCAACTTTGCTACCAGTACGCTTACCGTGAATTCACGAATTTATTTTTTAACAGTGTATCAACGATTGGTATAAAATAAGCGCCCTAGGAGAAACCAGACTCCAGTGATGCGACTAGCATCTTTTGTAATGAAAAATTCTCTGAAGTTTCCCGCGAAGAAGTGTGGAGGAAACGTGTTATGTGCCAAATGTGAGCACACTTAGATTAAACCGAGACTGAAAGAACCAGTTATGTTTGCAATTTTTGTAGGGGTTTTTTATTTTCAGTAATAATTAAATTCTTTATAACTTTGTATTGTTTTATTCTGTTTTAAAATATTTTCTATGAATTTTTTAGAGAGCCAGGGGTTTTTTATTTTTTATTTTATTTTACTTTTATTTATTATTATTATTATTATTTTGTATCAGGTTTTTTGTGGTGCTTTAATTTTTTTTTTTTTTTTTTTTTTTTTTTTTTGAATAGCAATAATGGATATTAATCATTCTTTCGCTTTTATCATTTAATACACTTGTAATAAATTGTTATTAAAGGTCAAATATCTAGAACTTTTCAAAAGGAAATCACTTTAAGTCAAAAGCAAAAGAGGTTGCCCATATTTACAACCTTTCCTCAAACATAACAAAATAAATCGGCTTGAAAAAATAACTATAAAATTATAATGATCTCGAAGCCACCGTGGCACAGGTGTCATATATGCACCACATTTGCACGTGTTTTTTCCCCCGCAAATTTGGCGAAAATTTAATTTTTAAATGTTCAAATATTGTGCATAATCAAAGTGCGTAATCAAAAAGTCAAACAAAATAATTTTATAATCGAAAGCGAGCGATATACATATCATCTGTAATTAAATACTTACTCTGAAAGGAGGTAACTTGATACACTTTGGAATAAGGCTTAGAACAATTTCGCTGCCATCCACAAAAATATCAAGCTCTACAATATGGAAAAAGAAATAGTTTAATGTACTTAAATGTTTTGAGTGTATTTACTTGACATATTTTAAAAAATTGTATTGAAAACAGTTACCACAGAACATCAATTTGAACTAAATGACATCAGTTCTATCGGTTGACCATGAAAATTTTAAGAATGAATAACTTTAAACAAGGTGCGTACAGTTTAACCAGAATTTTTCACTTTATTTAACCACAAAGAAAATATATAAAATTCTGGGAATAAATGAAGCCGTTACAAATTTTGCAATTTAAAATGTTAAATAACAAATTTATTAATTAAAATGGTGGTATCGGACTCTAAAAATTATACGCTATACGCATCTTGATTACAAGATTTAATAACAAAAAAAAAAAAAAAAAAGAAAAGAAAAGAAAGAAAGAGTTAAATCTATTTATTTTTAAAGAAAAAGTTAAAATATTTAATAACAATACAATGTGCAATTTAGTACTTTTTATAAGAAAATTAATAAAAACACTTTTAAAAACTAAATAACTAAATAACTAAATAAATGTTAATAAAATGATAATAAATGAAAAAAGAATATTAAATCAAAAACGTCAGTGGCAATATAGTAAGAATCCGTGCAAAAATTTCTGAAAGTTATAAATACGAGGGCAGTATAAAAAAATACCAGGCCTCGCCCAGAGAAAATGCTACTAGAATTTAAACAATGATTTATTTCACAAAGGCGACCTTTCACAACAAACTGTGCAGATTGGCAAGTAGCTACGTGATTTGTAGTTTGAGAGTGGAAACCATTTAAATTAGAACATTTTAGCTGATATTTCAACAATGGAAAAAAATGAATTTCGAGCAATGATAACAAACCTGTTTAAAAAAAAAAATAATAATAAATGATGTGATTAAAACGGAATTGAGAGAAGTTTTTGGAGACTCTGCATCTTTGATGAAAAACGTCCTGGTCGTCTGATTGAGGTTATGACATTAGAAATGATTGAAAAATTCCACGATATTGTGATAAACGATCGAACAGGCTTATATGATTGCTGAGACTGTGGGCATCTCAATTGAATGGGTGAAAAAGATTTTAACAACTCATTTGGGTATGAAAAAACTTTCCGCTAGATGTGTGCTGCTATTGCTCTTTATTGACATTAAACACATTTGTGTATCATTTGCAAAAGAATGTTTAACGAAGTCAAAGCTCAATCCAAATGTCTTTTGGCGTCGATTCATAACTGTTGATTAAATATGGATTCCTCACAATACACAGTCGGCTAAAAAATTGTCCAAACAATGGGTTTTTCGTGGCCAACCTCCGCCAAAAAGTGTTAAGGCGACTTTATCTGCGAACAACGTCATGGCTACCGTGTTTTGGAATGCATGCAGCATAAGTCTCGTCAATTAACTTGAAAAAAGTAAAACGATCAATAAAGAATATTATGTCAACTTATTGGATCATTTCAGTCATGTAGAAAAAAAAATCTGCATTTTGCGAATAATTTTTATTTTTATTTTTCAATGCAGAACACACGCGTTACACTTATGTTGTCGCCATGGAAAACTTCCATCATATAGGATGCGAACTGTTCCGCATCCACCATATTTGTCACATTTAACCCCTATTAACTATTTGCTATTTACAAATGTAAAAAAATAGTTTTGTGGGGGGAAAATGGCTCTAACGATGAGGATAATTCTGAAACAAACGCCAATTTTGAAGGGTTGAAGAAATCGTATTTTTTTAAGACAATACAAAATATAGAAAAATGTTGGGCTAAGTGTATCGAATTAAAAGCATATTATGCTGAAAAGTGAAGTACATTTTAGACATAAAAATGTGTTTTCTTGTCAAGGCCAGGCACTTATCATACAGCCCTCGCAAGTTAAAATATTTATAAAACTTTATAATTAAATTAACTAACCGTCTACTAATTAAAATAAGTCGGATGTGGTAATCCCAAAACTTTCTTCTATCTTATACATGTTATTGCTTCAAAATTCGCTGCCACTGAGATTTTTCAGGGTGATTTATTCCGAAACATAATGAGCAATAATATTTATCAAGGTATTTCTGAATTTAGAGTTTGGTGAAAACTTGTACATTAGTTCTAGAGATAGAGCTATTGCGGAAATTGGAAAAAATTCAACATTGCAGTACCACCTGTTGCGGATCAACATCAAAACGTAAACATAACCAGTTCATATCAAGCATTGATTGAATCTGAAATTTGATGAAAATCCGTGCATTAATTCTTGAAATAGAGCTACTGTGGAAATCGTGAAAAATGCAGCATAGCAGTGCTACTTAATAAGCGATTTACACCATAATGTGAACAGCATCAATTCATACCAAACACTAACCAAATCTGAAGTTTGATGGAAATTCGTGCATTAGTTTTTGAGATATGCCTGTTGAGCGATTTGCACCAAAAAGTAATCAGCATCAAGATACATCAGGGACTACCTGAATATAAATTTTTATTAAAATCTGTGGATTAGTTCTTGAGATACAGCTGTTGCGTAAATAATAAATAATGCAGCATAGCAGCACCACCTGTTGAATGATTTATACCAAACAGCAATCAGCATAAATTTATGTCAGGGATTACCAGAATATAAATTTTTATTAAATTTCGTGCATTAGTTCTTGAGATAGAAATTTATGTCGCATACAGACAGAGTCACAAACTCATAGATAGACATTTTGAAAAAAAGATGTTTTTCTTTTTTTTCTCTGATCCCCTAAAATACATAAATCCGTCGAAAATGGGAATTTCAAAATTTTCACGAATCCATTACTTTTTTTATTGTAGAGAAAATAAAAATAAAACTCTATTACACCATCAAAAGTTATAATATTTACTGTTAGTTTAAAACATTTTTCATGATATAATTTGATGCTAAATATTTATAAAGAAATGTTTTTGACATCAAACTTATTATAAATCTTTTTCTTGTAAATTAGTGTAATACTTTTATTACACAAGAGGACAAGTTATGTCAGTGACATGATCCAAGAAGATCTTTTAGGAAAAGTACAGGGTGTCCAGTAAATGACTGACCATTTTGAATGTAAATAACGAAAAAACCGTTTGAGATAAAAATGTGCGGTCTGCTGCATTGTTATCAGTAAATTTTTAGATATGTACTTTCTTAAAATAGTTCGAATTTCGGCCAACAGATAGCGCTGGCGGTAGCATCAGGCTGTCGAAATTCAGACATTATTCTAGTTTTCATACGGATGAGATTTTTGGTTAATTTCGTAGAGTGAAATCTCTGTCGACATGTTGAATCGACTATTCACCCACCAGCAGAAATAGAGTTTGCTGGATGGAAAGAGTTTTATAACAATATTTATGATTGAATAATGTTTATTATTATACTTAATGAAAACCAACAAAACATATTTTTTAATACTCAATAACTTTTCACACATTTACCATAAATAAATTGCATTCAAAATATGTTTTTGTAAACGGTTAACAGATTCTCTTTTTACGTACAATAAATTCAAAATATGGGATAAACATCGCTTTTTTAAATTAAAAAAAATCATATTTAATCTAAACATTTCTTCCATTAAATAGTATGAAATTGTATTTAAAAAAAATTAGTGGTGTTAAAAAGCTTTAAGTGATGGATCGAGCAAACTCTTCTTGTAGTCCAAGAGCCGACCGCACAAAACCCTAAATCATCGAGCACAAGAAAAAATACTTTATTTTATGAAAGAGTAGTAAGAGAGAAATCTAATGACCCATGTCTGCCCGAAGCGAAATAGTGTATAAGCAAAAATTGATACCACTAGCAGCTGACTCGTAGATTTAGCATTGTGTTTGCCGTACAATCAAAAGTAGGAAAACATGGAAAACTGGGTGGAGAAAAACACATTACTAATCCTACGACTCTTCCACTAGTGGTATCAATTTTTGGCTTGTGCACCACTTCGCTTCCGGCAGACATAGATCATAAGGTTTGCGGAAAAATTTAGTTTTAGATAGGTTTCTGTCTCAGCAGGTAGTTTTGTATGTTACTTTCACCGTCATGATCAATGATTTTTTTATGTTTAAGACAGGATTTGTTGCAGACGAAACTTTAAGATTTAATATATTTTATGTGCCAATTTATAAGTCACTGCCCCACTTTTATTTTAGACAAAAACTTGCGACCACTATTTCCGTACCACTGTTTTAACTTCTGATTTCACTACACGACGTACAAGGAAGAAGAGTTTGCTTGACCATCTCTTAAAGCTTTTTGACATCACTAATTTTTACTTTCCTCTGTCTTCAATAGAAGAAAGTATTGTAATCGAAATTTTTTTTCGACTTCCGGTTTTCGACGGATTTACACGTTTTAGGGGTCAGAGATTCCAAAAACATGTTTTTACAAAATGTCTGTCTGTCCGTGTGTGTGTCTGTCTGTGTGTATGTCGCCATTCTACCATCAAAAAGTGTATGAAGTTATGCATAGAATTGAACCAAATTTTTTGTGAATGTTTTTGGATGTGGCAAGCAGGTCCTCCTTCAGTTTTGAAATATTCCGCCGGAAGGGGGCGCTAGAATCGCGATGTTTGTGCATTTTGAATATTGTACCGACCAAAAGTATATGAAGTTATGCATCGAATTGAACCAAATTTTTTGTGTATGTGTATGACTATGGTTAGTTGGACCTCCCTGAATTTGAAAAAAATCCGTCGGAAGGGGGCGCTGCAATCGCGATTTTTGTGCCATTTTCAATATTGTACCGACCAAAAGTACATGAAGTTATAAATCAAACTGAAAGAAATTTTTTGTGTAAATGTATGGCTATGGCTAGATGGATCGTCCTGAATCTGAAAAAAATCCGCCGGAAGGAGGCGCTGCAATAGCGAATTTTATGCCATTTTCAATATTGCACCGCATAAAAGCGTATGAAGTTAGTTCTAGAACTGAACTAAATTTTTTGTATATGATTATTTTTTGGTAAGGCAAGTAGGTCCTCCCAGAATTTGAAAAAAAAAAATCTGCCCATCATTCTATTGTCCATCGGCTCGTACAGAGAAGGAAATTCGTTTTTACTCCGATTAATTGATTGAAGCAGAAATATGAGATGAAAATCAAAGTTGGTATGGTATTGAATTAAAATTATTAAAGCATTAAAATGAGTAACTATTTTTTTTTAAATATTAAAATGTACGTATGAGATAGAAGAAAGTTTTGGGATTGGCACATCCAACTAGTTTTAAATACAATTTCATTTTATTTAATGGAAGAAATGCTTAGATTAAATATTAAGATTTTTTTAAAGATAAAAAAACTGTTTATCCCATATTTTCAATTTATTGTACATAAAAAGAGAATCAGTTAACCGGTTACAAAAAATTTTTTTTGAATACAATTTACTTATGGTAAATGTGTGAAAAGTCAATGCTTATTAAACAAGTAAGAAAAATCATGCGTTAAACATAGATTATGAAGCACTTTCCAACACTTAATGAAATCTTTAACAAAACTTTGTTATTTAGGCAAATAATAGTGTATAGCCAAATATACCCAAATATGTATTCCAGTACATTAGAACAGCCCTGTATTTCATATGTTAGTTCATATAATGGGAAAATTTAGCTTTGCAAGAAAATACCCAGCAGCTTGAAATTTCTTTTTCAGCAATTCATACTATTAGATGGAAACATACTTGAATACTTTTGTTCAGCCCTGTAGTTTACATTGTACCTTTATTACACGTCAGCATTAGGCTAAAATTTATTGTAAACCAAAACACTTTTAAAACAACTGAAATCACATTCTCATAAATCATCATTCATAGGCGCCCATGTACCGAATTCTTTGCGTGGCCCTGTATATCCTTTTATCTATATTCTGCAAACATTTCTTAGTAAATTGAATGCAGCTCAGCGTAAAAATGCATAGCTTATTTAAGAACCACGTTTAAATAATTTACGCTCATATTCAGTAACGTTGGTGAGCTCTTTTGGGTAGCCCTGTATATCAACTATAACATTTATACACACCATATAAAATGCATATATTTATCGAAATAAAAACGCGAATATCATAATTAAAATGCATTTCATCCCTCCATCAGCCATCATCGGACACATATACGGTACTTCAGAAAGAATATACTATTTGAAATTTTTTGGCCCTGTAAATGCTGTGTACTTCATATTATGCAAGACAGTAGCGTATAATTTATATTAAGCTTCAGTGACATATATCAATTTTATTATATATGAAAAAGCTTAATATATTAAAAATATGTCAAACACAATTCCCCTTTTACCATTATCTAATGGAATTCTTTTGTGCGACCCTGTAAATGAATAATAGCTACATTTTCACCTTATATTTTAAGAATGCATATTTTAATATGTTTGACAGGGTATAACATCTTTAAAATTCCTTTGAAACGATTTTTCCCCATAGGCCGTAATGTAAGAGAAAACTTTTGATTAGCCCTGTAGATAAACTAATCATGGTAGAAACTTCATTTTCAATAGGGTTCGTGCTAGGATAAACGTCAATAACGTCCTAAAATTTCATGGCAATCCGAGTATATTAACGATTTTCCCCCATAGGCCGTAATGTAATGGGAAACTTTTGATTCGCCCTGTAGATAAACTAATCATGGTAGAAACTTCATTTTCAATACGGCTCGTGCAAGAGTAAACGTCAATAAAGTCCTAAAATTTCATGGCAATCCGAGTATATTAACGATTTTTCCTCATAGGCCGTAATGTAATGGGAAACTTTTGATTCTCTCTGCAGATAAACTAATCATGGTAGATACTTCATTTTCAATAGGGTTCGTGCTAGGGTAAATCTCAATAACTTATGAAAATTTCATAGCAATCCGAGTATATTTACGGGAGTTAGAGCGCGGACAGACGGCCAGACGGACAGACAAACCGAATGCATAACCACTTTTCAACTTTGTTGGAAAGTACTAAAAACAGGGTTCATACAGAGTTGGGAAGAAAAAATCCAAGGAGTACATAAAAAATCCAAGAAGTCCAAAAAAATTTAAAGACTTGCCACTTTTATTGTTATTTATGTGGCATGGCACTTGCACAGCTCCAATTCCGCAGGAATTCTGCGAGTTACCGCCCTGCAAGAAGGGGGGGGGGGTATTCACGATCTTCAGACGAAATCGGTGCTTTTCTGCGATCTTCAGATAAAATCAGCGATTTATCTGTGATATTTCAGCAAAATTGGTGATTGTTTGCGATCTTTTGTCGATATTGGTGGTTTTTCTGCGATCTTTTGATAAAATCTGTGTTTTCCTGTTTCTCTTATTTATGAAATCTATGTTTTTTCGAGGATTTTTAGTCAAAATTTGCATTTTTATACGATTTTTTCTCGAAAACGCCGTTTTATTCCCGCAATCTTTTGACAAATCGTCATTTTTTCCCGCGATTTTTTAATGAAATCAGCATTATATCTGCAATCTTTAGACGAAATCGACGTTTCCCCGCAGTCTTCAGACGAAATTAGCATTTTATCTGCGATATTTCGTGACACTTTGGTGGCTATTAGTATGATCCCAACCAATCCAGGGATGCCGCTAGAGTTGAAAAATCCTGGGTCCCTTTTTAACAAAAGCGGGTCTCCACTAATCAGTCATATTTTTAGATGCAAAAATTGAACTTGTTCATTTGCATTAGAAAAATGAAATTCAATAATTATTGTTTTAATAATAAATAAAAATATAAAACCAATATTAATTGTTTTTAAAATTATGAGAAATTTTCTTTACTTGTTTAAAAATAAATTTGCAAGATACAAATTTAACTATAAAATATTGAACATTTGAAAGTAGAAAATAACAAGTATCACTATTGTTTGCATTTCTTTTAAAAAAGGGGGCAAGACTGATTTATAGAAAAAGACATTTTTGCTGAAAAAAAAAGAATATTATTGTTGAGTAAAGTGATGAGACTTTTTGTTTAATGAATGGGTGTTTTCCTGAGTCACATTTACTCAGAAAAACTTAGAGCAGTCAAAAATGGATAGTGAATCACAAAAATCCGTTTTTAGAGCAGCAAAAAAAATAATTTTGAAGCAAGAAAATTAGCTTTTGGAACAGGAAAATTCACTTCAGGCATTAACTTTTTTTTCCCCCTTTTGACAAAAATTTGAGTCTTTTCACGATCTTTTGACGAAATCTGCCGTTTATTCGGGATTTTTTTTCATGAAATTTACGTTTTTCGAGAATTGTTTAACGAAATTTGCCGATGTTTCACAAATATGACTAAATTTGCCGTTTTTTCGCGATTTTGAGACGAAATTTGCCGTTTTTTGCGATTTTTTGAGGAAATTTAATTTCTGGATTTTGTAACGAAGTTAGCCATTTTTTCGCGAATCTTTTGAATAAATCTGTCATTTTTTCGCGATTTTTTGATGAAATCTTGTTTTATCGCGAATTTTTGAGAAAATTTGTTGTTTATTCGCACTTTTTTGAGGACATTTGCTGTTTTTTCGAGATTTGTGACAAAGTTAGCCATTTTTCGCGAATCTTTTGAAAAAAATTGCCTTTTTTCGCAATTTGTGACAAAATTAGCCATTTTTGGCGTATCTTGACGAAATCTGCCGTTTTTTCGAAAATTTTTTTACAAAATTTGCAGCTTTTCCCAAATTTTTTGACAAAATTTGCCGTTTTATCGCGATTTTTAGACGAAATTTGTCGTTTTTTCGCGATTTTTTGAGGAAATCTCTGCATTTTTTCGAAATTTTTAGAGAAAATTAGCCACTTTTTCGTGAATCTTTGACGAAATTTGCCAAAAAATAGTCCTTATTTCGCAATTTTTTAACGAAAGTCGCCATTTTTATGCGTTTTTTAACGAAATTGCGCGTCTTACGGGACGCGTAAGAGCTATTTTACCGCGTCCCATCGCCTATTTTTTGCGTATTTTACGCGCTATAGCGCGTCCGCGGAATCCCTGCAATCACTGCTGTACTTCTGATGAATGACGTGCATAAAGGGTTTACCGTGCGTTTTACAATGGCGATTTTTTTTTTTCTTTTTCGGGAGCAATATCGCTCGCGTGCAAAACCGCAATACAATTTAAGGAGTTTCTAAGGAGTATTTTGTTTATCTAAGTAGTTCTAAGTACTACTTGGGAAGGTTTTCATTTCTAAGTAGTTTCTAAGGAGTCCAAGGAGTCTGTGCGAACCCTGTAAAAATGAGTTTTGTTGGTTTTTATTAAATATAATACACATTATTCAATCATAAATATTATTTTAAACCTCTTTCCATCCAACAAAATTTATTTCTGTAGGTGAGTGGAGAGTCGATTCAACATGTCGACTGAGATTCGACTCTGCGAAATGAGCCGAAAAAATCATGCATATGAGTAATGTCTGAATTTCGACAGCCTGATGCTGCCGCCAGCGTCATCTGTTGGCCGAAGTTAGAACTATTTTAAGAAATTGCATATCTAAAAATTTACTGACTTTCTGATAACAATGCAGCAAATCGCACATTTTTATCTCAACCCGTTTTTTGTTATTTGCATTCAAAATTGGTCAGTCATTTACTGGATACTCTGTATATATCGTGACTAAAATAAATGTACACGCAGGAACTCATAATTTCGACAAATACCGAACATGAATAATCTCAGTTGCTGTTATTTCATAATTAAATATTTTTAGAATTTGTTTTACTGATTTTACACGGTTAAAAATCTTATCCTAGTTTGAACCGAATTTTGGTGCTCAATAGCTGCTTCTGTAATATGGTGAAATCTTGAGCCAATATTTGGAGCTGCTGTTGAAGTATATTTCCAATAGTTGGAACGATGTTGAAACACAAAGCTCCAAATGTTGGTACAAGTTATCCCCATCTTATGGATGTAGCTACTGGGCACCAACATATGGTTCAAACTAGAGCAACATATTTAAACAGTGTATATTGTTGAACGCTGCATGCTGTTTCAGATATCTTATTCTAATGCGATTAGTTGGCGAGTCAGGCAAATTTGAACACGTCCGTTCGTTAAAGGTGTACAGCTCTAGGGTATGGGACTATGTGATGCCCGCGCATACCTCTGTTCTCAAGCGCCCCCCCCCCCCTCTTGTCTTGAAGCGCCCTCTCTTGGGAGCTGAGAGAAAACCTGCAGAACGAGAAATGGTCACCACCTGAGAAGGTGTGATAAAAGGGCGGTCCGGTGACTCTGACCGTAAGTGGATTTAATGTGGAACTAGAACGAAAATATTATTTGAATGTTATTGATTTTGTGTCCTTCTTCGTGTTTTGTTGTGTTGTTCAAGTTATGTCCTGCTATTAAAATGTCTTCGTAAAAATGGAACTGCTCTGAGAATTTATTGGCCCACAAAGAAGCACCCACACCCAAGGAGTATTACACTGGAATACGTGGGCCTAATTTCCTCGAGTGTGCATCTACAGCATCTTAATATAACTACCCTCGTGAACTTGGAATAATTCGGAGATTCGATTTTATAGTTCAGGTAAGACATTTTAATTATTATTCTGAATATGGCCGATAAAATTGCTAAAATTAAAAAAACTCGTGGGGTCACTAAATCCGCGATTACCTCTATAATTAAGAAAATCGAAGAACTATTTATAGCAGACCCACCCGATTTAGATGAATTAGAAGAGAATCTCGCCCAATTAGAACAAAAAGGGTGCGATTTAAAAGCGGATGATAAGGAAATTTTTAATTTGTTAGACGATTTAAACGAAATAGAAAAAGATGTGAAAGCGTCGGCAGAATACCACGATAAAATTAATTTATGGAGGTTCAGAATCAACAAAAAACTGAAAGAAAAACAAAACAATAAAAAAGAATCCCCCATTATAAACGAGAACAAACCCGTAGATGCGATTACAATTAAGCTTCCAACGCTTAAAATTGAAAAATATTATGGAGATGTAACCCTTTTTCAAAATTTCTGGAATTCTTTTAAAATAGCGGTACACGATAACGAACAACTCTCGAACGTCGAAAAAATGAATTATCTGTTAAGTTATTTAGGCGGGAATGCATATAACGCGGTTTCTGGTTTCGCTTTATCCGATAAAAATTATTTGGAAGCAATTGATGTTTTAAAAAATCAATTTGGGAGAACAGATTTAATCGTATCCAGTCACATTAACACTCTTTTAACTTTACGACCTGTTACAAAGCAAAATGATATAATCGGTTTAAGAAAACTATATGACACGAGTCAAACGCAAATACGCAGCTTAAAATCTTTAGAGATTGAATCAAATAGCTTTGACTCTGTTTTAACACCAATAATTTTAAAAAGTTTGCCCTACAGCTTGTCCCTTAGCTTTGGAAAAGAATGTATTAAAAGTCCTGAACGATCGCAGTATAGTATTGATAAATTATTATCTTTTATCCGAACAGAATTGGAAGCGCGCGAAAAACAGAATCATCTAATTAATGCTTTCGATTCGAGAACGAAAGAATATCCATCAGATTTGTTACCTGAAATGAAACAAAAAAGCAATAAATTCAAGGCCAATCTAACTCATGTCAAAGTTGATGAAAATATTTGTGTTTTTTGTAATTCGCTTAGTCATTTATCAGAGAATTGCGACAAATATTCAGTTGAGGAAAGAAAAAATAAATTAAAAAGTGAAGGCATGTGCTACGCCTGCTTAAGGGGCCGCCATTTAATTAAAAATTGCCCCGTGAAAACTAAATGTAGGCTTTGTTTCAAATCGCATAATACCGCAATTTGTAATTATTTACTTGGAAAGGATAAACAGAAAAAAGAAAAAAGTGATACGAATGACGCATTCATCGCAAGAGTAAATTCGAAGGTGTTATTTGGTTTAAAACAGCCACGGCAAAAAGGAAAATTAATTGAATCACTTCAAACAGTAGAAGTCGAAATAGAAAATAAAATACTACAAGGGGTGATTGATAGCGGAACTCAAATTTCGATTATAAAGACAGAGTGCGTACCAGAATATTTTAAAAATCCTTGCGGGTCGATAATACTTAAATCTGCTTTCGGGCATGAGTTGAAAGCACCATTAATAAATGTTCCCCTAAATTTAGCGGCTGATAATTTACGTTGTAAGGTGTTTCCAAAAATGGTAATAACATGTGCGATGGTTGATAATTTAATAAATGATTTATTATTGTCTTTGAATGCATATAATGAATTGAATAATATAAGTGAATGTACCGAAGCTGACAGTGCAATAAATGATTGTAGTAATGTAAATTTGCCCTGTACGAAAGAAATTAGAACGGCAGACGTATTCGGCGCTGCCACAGAATTAGTTCCAATTGAAATAGGAAATGCAAACGAGAACATGGATCCCGATCGTAGTAATAATACTGATATTTTTTTGAATGATTCGGAAAAATTTAAATGTGAGCAGAGAAACGATGCATCACTTAAGCAGTGTTGGAATGATGCTAATAATAATCGCAATAATTATTTTGTTCATGATAATCTTTTGTATCACCGAGATAAAATAATGGGAGAAACAGTGCATCAATTACTGGTACCCGAAACACGTAGAAAGCAATTGTTAGAGTTAGCACATTCAAGTCCTTGGGGTGGTCATTTAAGGGTAAGGAAAACTACGCAAAGGTTAAAATATTCCTTTTTTTGGCCTAGTATTAAGAAAGATGTGACCGATTTTTGCGAAAGATGTTCATCCTGTCAGCTTCGAGCAAAAACAAATAGGTTCGATAATGTACCTATAACCCCAGTTACTCGTCCTGATGAAGCTATGCAAATTATGAACATTGACATAATTGGTCCAATTGAACCCGCCAGTGGAGGATATAAATATGTACTGACCGCGATAGATCAGTGTACGAGGTGGCCGGATGCTGTTTGTTTACGAAACATTTTTGCTAAAACTACATGCGATGCCCTTTTACAAATATTTTCACGAACTGGAATTCCCAAATTAATAGCTAGCGATCAGGGTAGAAACTTTACTTCGGCTCTCACGAAGGAATTTATGAAACGTTTAGGGACCTCCCCGCGTTTTTCCGTCCCGGGTTACGCACAATCCAATGGCTTAGTTGAGAGATGGAATGGTGTCCTTAAAGGAATGATACACCATGTTATAAGAGAAAACGCCGGAAGTTGGCATAAACATATACCCTTCCTTTTATGGGCTTACCGAGAGGTACCAAATGCTACGACAGGTGTTAGTCCGTTCCAGATGTTATACGGTAGACATCCAACTGGTCCTCTTTCCATATTAAAGTCATCATGGACTAATGAAACACCGTTACCAATTGGTCAGTTAGGCTCAGTTACCAATTATTTAAACGATTTGAAAATGAAATTAGAAAAGGCCGCCGAACATGCCGGAATTTCTTGTACGGATAAGCAGCGAGCTTATGCTTATTATCACAACAGGACAGCTAGACATAAAGAATTTAAACCTAATGATCAAGTTATTGTATTAATTCCAGACAGTAACCATAAAATTTATGCTAGATGGACAGCACCAGCTACAATACTCGAAAAGAAGTCCCCCTATAGTTATTTAGTACAATTACCAGACAATACTATAAGGCACTTACACGCTAATAAAATCCGAGAATTAAAGGCTCAAACGACACATATAGGAGTTATATATGATGACGATATTGATTTTGGTGAAATTGAAAATGTTCCGAAAATTACTAAACATGATCCGAACAAATTTGATAAAGAATTACACCTTGACCATTTAACACATAAAGAAAGGAAACAACTTATTGATGTTTTACACAAACATTCGAATCTCCAATCGGGTATCCCAAAAATTGCAAATGTAGGCGAACATCGGATTAAATTGAAACCAGATAGCCACGCTAAACGTCAAAAACCGTACCGAATTCCAGAAGCACTTAAAAGTGAAGTAGATAGGCAAATTGAGGAATTATTGAGTTTAGGACTTATCGAGCATTCAGAAAGCGAATATGCTCACCCGATCGTTTGCGTAGCTAAAAAGGATTCCTCAATCAGACTATGCGTCGATTATCGATATTTGAATTCCCAAACCGAAATTGATTCATTTCCTATGCCTAATGCAACTGATCTGATATACAAAGTAGCGTCCGCGAAATTTATTAGTCTGTTAGACTTACTAAAAGGCTATTGGCAAATACGGTTAAGTGAAAATTGCAAACATTTGACATCATTTGTCACACACCGAGGGCAGTATTCCTTCGTCGTTATGCCTTTTGGGCTTCGGAATGCTAGCGCGACCTTTCAAAGATCAATGAACCGTACCGTTGTCCAACATAAAGACTATGCCGAAACATATATAGACGATGTAATTATTTTTTCGGATAATTGGACTGATCATCTTAGACACTTAGATGCTGTACTGACCACACTCGAAGAAGCAAAATTTACAGTAAACTTTAAAAAATGTGAGTTTGCTAAACCACAAGTCAAATTTCTAGGACATGTAGTAGGATCTGGCATACATGCTCCTGATCCAGAAAAAGTAGCAGCGATCCAGAACTTAGAAATCCCGAAATCGAAGAAAGATGTCAGAAGCCTTTTAGGTCTTCTATCTTATTACAGATCCTATGTACCTACATTTTCCGAAATAGCTCGTCCTTTGATTGAACTAACCAAAAAACGTGCACCTAATGAAATTATATGGACCGAGTCATGTGGAAAAGCCTTCAAAGATCTGAAACAGGCCATTAGCGAAACGCCAGTATGTTATTCTCCAAACTTTGAGAAACCTTTTATTATTCACGCAGATGCATCTTCATATGCGATAGGTGCTTGCCTATCCCAAAAAGATGAAAATGGAAGAGAGCATCCCATAGCTTTCTTAAGCAAAAAATTGTCTAAGTGCCAAGAAAGATATGCCACCATCGAGAAAGAAGCATATGCAGTGATTTTCGCCTTGAAAAAGTTTGAACATTACATTTACGGATCGCAAGTGACTGTCGTGAGCGATCACAATCCCTTGAAGTTCTTGTCTGATTGTGCCTCTCAAAGTGCGCGTCTTCAAAGATGGGCTCTTGCATTGCAGAGATTTCAAGCCCAAATCTCCTACAGACGTGGAAACCTCCATGGTAACGCCGATTCCCTGAGTAGACTGTATGCGTCACACTGGACTTAGACCAAGAAACTTTCCGTTTGAAATGCACCAGGATACTGAACTAGTTCGCATGCTGATCCTGTGTCACCTGCTGACTTTTACTTGTTATTTCTTGAACTCTTTTATTTATTTTTCTTTTGAATTTTGAAACAAACTTTTGAACATTCTAGAACTTTAAAGTTTTTCATATTATTACAGTGTTGTTATATTGCATAGTATATTGGATATTTTTTTTTATTATCTTTGTATTAAGTAAGTATATAATTTTGGATTTTTACTAATGATGTCTATTACTGAATATGTATATAGATGCACCAGATTTTGATTAGTCATAAGGACTAAATCAAAACTTCGAAAGGGGGAGGTGTGATGCCCGCGCATACCTCTGTTCTCAAGCGCCCCCCCCCTCTTGTCTTGAAGCGCCCTCTCTTGGGAGCTGAGAGAAAACCTGCAGAACGAGAAATGGTCACCACCTGAGAAGGTGTGATAAAAGGGCGGTCCGGTGACTCTGACCGTAAGTGGATTTAATGTGGAACTAGAACGAAAATATTATTTGAATGTTATTGATTTTGTGTCCCTCTTCGTGTTTTGTTGTGTTGTTCAAGTTATGTCCTGCTAATAAAATGTCTTCGTAAAAATGGAACTGCTCTGAGAATTTATTGGCCCACAAAGAAGCACCCACACCCAAGGAGTATTACAGACTACAAAAGAGGTTTTATTGGGTCCGCCTTGGTGTACTGCTTTGAAGCAAAAATTGCTCCTCCATGTAATTTTCCCCTAAATTTTCACTGTGAGATGCAATGGGATCATTTGAGTAGGAATCTTGAAAATGAATTCCGAATACGAATGAAATTTTCGAAATTAATTTATGCACTTAATGCCTTCATTTTTTATTAGTTTTTTTCTATTTTTACAAGAAAAAAGTATTGGATTCGAGAAAATTTTAGAATTTTGGTTTTCGTCGGATTTACATGTTTTAGGAATCAGAGAACCCGAAGTTTTTCGGATTCTCTGATTTGTAAAAACATGTATTATGTCATGTCAAAACATGTCTATTTTGTAAAAACATCTTTATGTTTTTACAAAATATTTGACTGCGAGCCTGTTTGTCTGTATGTATGTGGCACAAATTTTGCGGACAATCTATATCTCAGGAACTAACGCACGGAATTTAATAACAGTTCATATTTTGTTACTCTCTGATATAAATTGGTGCTGATTAGTTTTTGGTGTAAATCGCTCAACAGCCGGTGATGCTAGACAGCATTTTTTCAGATTTTCGCAATAGCCCAATCTCCAGATTTAATGCACGGATTTTCATCAAACTTCAGATTCAGTAACCTTGACATAGATTGACGTCTTCTACATTTTAGTGTAAATCGCTCTCCAGATGGCGATGCAATGCTGCATTTTTTTGCGTTTTCCGCAATACCTCTATCTCTAGAATTATAGCACGGATTTCGATAAAACTTTAGATTTAGTTAATCCTTAATATGTCTTGGTGCTGTTTACATTTTGGTGTAAATTGCCCAACAGGTGACACTGCTATGTTGCATTTTTCACGATTTCCGGAGTAGCTATATCTCAAGAACAAATTCACGGATTTTCATCAAACTTCAGATTCAGTTAGATGTAAGTTGTTGCAGATTAAGTTTCGGTGCAAATCATCCAACAAGAGGCGCTGCTACGTACACTTTGCATGATTTACGCGATTTTAGCGATAGTCATATCATTACAATCCTTGGCATTGATTGTCATTTTATTGTGGCAGCACTGTAATAGCGAATTTTGAAGCATTAAGATGTATGAGATTGAAGAAAGTTTTGGTGTTGCCACATCCGACTAGTTCCTTTCTTCTATCTCTCTTCTATCTAAGAAAGTATTCGATTCGTGTAAATTTTCGAATTCCGGTTTTCGATGGATTCACATGTTCTAGCTGTCAGAAAACCCAAAAAACATGTTTTTACAGATCGTCTGCCTTTCACTCTGTTATTCTGTATGTGACAAAAAATTTTGTGGGCGCTCTATCTCAAGAATTAATGCACGGAATTTCACAAAACTTTAGATCAATGGCGGATCTAAGGGGGGGGCGATGGGGCGATCGCCCCCCCCCCCCCTTGAGCCCAATAAAGGGTCTGTAAAATGACGTTAGATGCACGCACGGAAAAGTGGTTAGATCTAAATTCGAAATGGGCGCGACCCGGGTCGGGTCGCGCCAACTTAATTATATCGGGACTGGGTCAAGTCTTTACACTCTTAGAACCGGGGCGGATCGGGTCTTATTTTTTTCTGGAGGCGATGTAGGGGGCGATCGCCACCCCCCCCCCCCCCTTGGGACCATAAAGGTTTTCAAATCAACATGAGAGATCTTCTTGGGATAGGACTTAAGCTGAATCTTAAGGTCGGCACGGCGCGGCCCGGGTAGGGCCGTGCCGACCCTATTTATTATCCCCCCCCCCCTTGGGACCATAAAGGTTTTCAAATCAACATGAGAGATCTTCATGGAATAGGACTTAGGCTGAATCTTAAGGTCGGGCCGCACCTATTTATGAATCAGGCAATTGTGGATCTAAGGTTTGGGGGGGGGGAGATGGCGAAGGGGTGACCGCCCACCCGAGGGTCGGGCTGGGTCAGGTCTTCTAACTTTTAGAGCCGTGCCGTGTCCTGATCTTTTTTTTTTACCGCTTTAGATCGAGCCTGACTTGTTTTTCTTCCATGTCGAGTCCGGCCTGGAGTCATTCTTCCTAAATATCTGTATTAGAGATGAGACAGTGCTCGGTCTCGGACTCATTTTTTCTGAAACCTATAAATTTTCTTTATCAATGAATGGAAAATATTAAAAGAACTTTTTTTCCCCCTTAAGCATTACTTATTCCTCTTCAAATCACAATATTGAACATTTTGATTAGAATGAAAGGGAAGCAGAAATTGTGTTTTTTTCTATTAGTCATTTCTACAAACCTATTTTAGCCATTTCCGTCGGCGTTCTGGCGCCAACGAAAAGGCGGGAATAATGAATTTGTCTTTAGTTTTGATTTTTGTTGTAGCAGAGGTTATTTTGCAATAGGGTTGTTTATTATTATTATTATTTAGACGTTTAATACGAAGAGGATTTTTTTCCAGTTTTCGTTTGCGGTTGGCGCATATATTAGATTTCTATTGTACACAGCGTACACAGGTCGTAATCGCTTTTCATATAGAAATAATTTTAGTGATTGTTGCTTTTTTGTG
Source organism: Maratus speculifer (assembly GCA_964019185.1). Taxonomy (NCBI): domain Eukaryota; kingdom Metazoa; phylum Arthropoda; class Arachnida; order Araneae; family Salticidae; genus Maratus; species Maratus speculifer. Next base: position 387,689,778 of record OZ025294.1, read on the forward strand.
AATTCTGCTGATGCTGAAGTTGTACTCCAGAATTTACGAAGTCACTTTTGTTCGTAAGTAAATTTAATTTCCATATTATTCCGATAGAAAGCAATTGAGCAGTGTTTCCTATATTCCTGTAAAAGTATCGGAATTTAAAATTTTTAATTAATATTATTGTCTGTTATGATAGGTCACGCCTATCCCAAAAGATTGTTATGAGGAATGAAATGGTTATACTTAAAAATGTACACTTTTTTATAGAAAATTGATTAATGTTGTTCGATTCGACAGTAATTTCTACAAGTTCCATGCATTTGTTCATAAAACACACTTCATTAGCATGTCCATAATATTTTCTTTTTAAAGGAGACAAAATATGAGAATTTTTTTTATGTATAAAGTACTTTTTTATTTTATACCAAACTTTTCTTTTGATAGTATTAAATTTAAATTTTCGTTTAAGAGTAACATTTCTATGTAAAATGTAGTTTAAAAATCATAATTTTTTTAGAACATAAAAAAAATGCATTTTTTTCTTCTATTGTATATTTTCGTTAGTGGGCTCGGACTCTGATGAAGCAAAATGTTTTGGGTTCGGGCGGGCTCGGATTTAAAATCGTCGAGCTCGAGTGGGACCTAATTCGGAAAAAGAGCCCGATCTCATGTTTTGTCTCTACTGATCAAAATTTCCAGGTCGGGAACCGGTCCTGAGTAAAAGCTAAACGTTTGTTCCGTGTCTGACCCAGCCTGTATGATAAGCATTATTGGCCCAACCGCTATTCGTGCAATCTCTGTTGAATTCAGACACTTTCCTCCGGGAGGGACTTCTGTGATTCTGGGGGGGGTGGAGGGGGTGGATACAATAGAGTCCCGGGGAGAAATTACACTTTTTACCATTGAAAACACAAAATTTTCTGGGGGGATATTTGATAGCTTCGAAGGGGGGGGGGGTACACTGCGTGCAATTCTTCATTCCGAGGGCTGGTATCTTACTTATTTGTTATTCATAAAAAATAGATTTATGGAATTTAGGAAAAAAGGTCAACGGAAAAAAAGGCAACGGAAAAAACGTCAACGGAAAAAAGGGCAACGGAAAAAAGGTCAACAGATAAAAACGGCAACAATAAATAATAGTAATAAATGTCAGTTCTTCAATAAATCGAAAGTTGATATACATTAGTTATTAAGGGAGGTATCTTAAGTTTTAGATTACGGATTCTATGTTTCAAGTAAGCATATAAGTGTACCGGTTAGTACACGTGTATCGGTTATTTCAACTCGATTGATGAATAGCTTTACGTATAAAAACAGCGACTTTCATATCTTTATGCAAACTTTGACCAAGGGCATTCTTTGGAGTGAGAAAAAAGTTTAAAACAGGCAATGAAAAAAAAAATGGTACAAATACATTTTAAATGGAATAGAAAAAATGGCTATTTTTTTTTTTTTTTTAAATATATATATATATTTAATTATGTTACTAGAATGTTAAGGGGGATAACAGAAAATGAGTCGAAATGTGGAGATTTGGCACAAAAAAACTCAATTTTGGATACAGCAGCATAAACCATTTAAATTAAAAATTTAAAAAATAAAGAAATTATAATAAAAAAAATAATAATTGAATAAAAAATTGTATGTATAAACATATTATTTCATTTTTCGACAAGTGAATTGCATTTTGTTATAAGGTTGTGTTTTCTCACGATGACCTTTATCAGACTTTCGCGTCCGAAAATTCTGTCGAAAACACCATTTTGGACCGCATTTTTTGGAAGGCCACCTGCATTTATCGAAAAATGAAAACATTATTCGATTTTATGGTTTCTAAATAAGTCCCCCCTTGTCAAATCCGCCCTACCAGTGGCTAAGAGGTTGTACTCTCGAAGCTGGTAGACGGGAGGTGCTGGGTTCGAACCCAATCGCATTCGTCGGCCAAATCGTTCGGAGTTTTCCATGATTTTCTTCCAATCTTGTTTCTTTCTTGCCTTGTAATTATTTTTATTAATAGAACCACCTTAACAAATTTCGTTATGTTTTAAATTTTATTTTAAATGGTTTATGCTGCATGTTGCCAAATTGAGTTTTCGTGTACCAAATTTTAAAATTTCGACTCTTTGCTGTTATCCGTCTGAACATTCTAAATATCAAGACAATTTTTTTTTGTCTTTTTTCCACTTTATTAAAATATATATACCTGTATTTTTTTTTTTTTCACATTTGCCCCTTTTTCGTCACTTAAAGAATGTTTTTGGTCAAAGTTTACATAAAGATATGAAAGTTGCTGTCTTTCTACATAAGCTTTACCTGTTGCCCTTTTTTCCGTTGACGTTTTTTCCGTTGACGTTTTTTCCGTTGCCCTTTTTTCCGTTGACCTTTTTTCCGCGCACCAGATTGATGTTGTACATTTGTTTAACGAAATTTTAAGAAATACATTTTTAAAAAATTACTTTAGTTCGTATTGTAGAGCTTTACTACTATGATTTATATTATAAGTAGAAGTTAACCCCGCAGCAAAAAAAAAAAAAAAAAAAAAGTCAACCGGACCCAAACACAACCCACAGCAAAAAAGTATAAGTTAACCCGATCAGTAGGAAAAAAAAAAAAAAAACAGAAGTCAATCCGACCAGCAGCAAAATATAGTAGTCAACCGGTCTCAAACCCAACAATTAGCAAAAAAGTAGAAGTTAACCTGACCCACTGCAAAAAGTAGAAGTCAAATGGACATAAATGCAAACCACAGAAAAAGTATTAGTTACAGCGCGGTGCCAAAGGAAGGGGGCGGTCGCCTCAGGCCCGGAAATTTAAAGGACATCAAATTTATACTACCAACGTCATCTTTGGCCTGTCACAAGATAAGTCGTTTTTTTTTTTTGGGGGGGGGGGGGGTAAACTGAAACGTTGCCCATGCGCCGTTTTCTGTTCGCACGTCCCTGATTAGTCAACACGATCAGCAGCTAAAAATAGAAATCAACTGGACCCAAACCCGACCCGTTTGAAAAATAGAAGTTAACCGGACCCAAACCCGACCCGCTTGAAAAATAGAAGTCAACCGGACCCAAACCCGACCCGCAGAAAATATAGAAGTTAACCGGACCCAAACCCGACCCGCAGTGAAAATATTAGCCCCGACTTATGCATAAAATTCGAGTCTTCCAATTTTTAAAATCGCCCCCCCCTTGAGGACTCTCCAGATCCGCCCTTGCTTTAGATTCAGTTAGATCTTAATATAAAATGGAGTTTATTAGCTTTTTGTGTACATCGCTCAACAAATGGCGCTGCTATGCTGTCTTTTTAATGATTTCAGCAATAGCTATATCTCAAGAACTAATGGACGAATTTTAATAAGATTTCAGATTCCTTCAATCCTTGATATAATATGGTGCTGATTACCTTTTGATGTAAATCGCCTAATAGGTGGCGCTGCTATGCAGCATTATTCATGATTACCGCAATAGCTCTGTCTCAGAAACTAATGCCCGAATTTTCATCAAACTTCAGTTAGTCCCTGATATAAATTAGAATTCTTTAGTTTTTGGAGTAAATCGCTCAACATAAGGCGCCTCTATCAAGATTTATTTACGGTTTCTGCAATAATTCTATGCCAAAAACTAACGCAGGGATTTTCCCCAAACTTCAGATTCAGTTAAAATTTGACATAAATTGTTTCCGATTAAATTTTGCTGTAAATCACCTATCCGGTGAAGTTACTATGCTCCATTTTTCTGGAAGTATTAACATGTATGAAATAGATGAAAATTTTGGTATTTTAGAATGGATTTTGAAAAAAAAAAAATATGTGTAATAATATGCATTTTAAATAGATATCAATTTAAATAAACCGAATGATTGTTATATTTTTACTTTCACAAGATCTTTTATCTTTACAAGAAGAAAGCATTGGATTTGTGAAAATTTTCGACTTCCAGTTTTCGATGGATTTACACATTTTAGGGATAAGAGATACCAAAAACATATTTTTATAAAATGCCTGTCTGTGTTTCTGCCTGTCGGTTTGTAACACAAATTTTATGGGCGCTCTATCTGATGAACTAATACACGAATTTAATAAAAAAAAAATTATTAAGTTAATCAGTGATATAAACTGGTTCTGATTAGTTTTGGTGTAAATCGCTCAACAGTTTGCGCTGCTTTACAACATTTTCCATGATTTCCACAATAGCTCTATCTCACGAATTAATGAATTTATTTCCATCAAATTTCAGATTTAGTTAGACACAGGGCCGTAGCTAGAAGTGTACGATAGGGGGGGCTCAGGGGAATATAGGGGGGGGCTCAAGGGAATGTAGGGGGGGCTCATATTTTTTTGTTCTCTCTCTAATGCAGAAAGATAAATTAGTGCATATTCACATTGTAGGTACTATGTTTCTCATTAAACTGTTGTAATAACTTCATTTTATACTAAGAAAAGTATATGATGACGAAAATTTTGAATGTATAACTGGTGCAAAATTAAACATCCTGTTAGCTTCATATGTACCAATAGGGTAAGAAAGTGTTGAAACACATATTTTAGATACAATTTAGTAACTCTGCAAAACTGTGAAAGGGTCTCGAAACTAAATTAGATTTTTGAACAGAATTTCATTTGAATTTTCGGAACATTTAGTGACCTTGGAACTTTTACCAGGGGGGGCTCAAAATATTTTAGGGGGGGCTGAGCCGCCCCTAGCACCCCCTTAGCTACGGCCCTGGTTAGACATTAAAATGAATTGATGTTTTCTACATTTTGGTGTAAATCACTCATGCGATGACGCTTCTATGCAGAATATTTCACGATTTTCGCAACAGCTCAATCATTAGAAGTAATGCACGGATTTGCATCAAACTTCAGATTCAGCTAGCTCTTGAAGTTGTTTGACGTTTTCTACATTTTGGTGTAAATCGCTCTATAGATGGTGATGTTATACTGCATTTTATTGCGACTTCCACAGTATCTGTACCAATGCACGGATTTTCATAAAACTTCAGAATCAGTTAATACTTAACATGACTTGGTGTTGTTTAAATTTTGGTGCAAATCGCGCAACAAGTGGCGCTGGTATTCTATATTTTTCTCGATTTCCGGAGTACATCTCCATCTCAAGAACAAATACACGGATTTTCATCAAACTTTAGATTCAGTTAAATGTTGAGATAAGTTGTTGCATATTAGTTTTTGGTGAAAATCACCCAACAAGAGGCGCTGCTATATTGTATTTTGCATGATTTCCGTGATTTTAGCAATAGTCCTATATCAAGGACTGATGCATTGAATTTTATTATCATTAGAATCTCCATCATGGTCATAGATTGCCATTTAATTTTGGCAGTGTGATTGCAACTTTTGAAGTATTAACATGTATGATATAGATGAAAGATTTGGGATTGCCACATACGACTAGTTTTTCGGAATGGTAACGACCATTTTTAGTACTTTATTTGAGTTTTATGAATTGAAGCAAAAAAATTAAACAGAGTTATGATTAGTTAGAGCACTGCCAGACGGTCAAACAGGCAAACTGAAGTCGTAAACATTTTTCATTTATGTTGTAAAATGTTAAAAATGGAAATATTTATTTACTTATAGCTCTTAGTGCATCAGAAACCATCATGAAGTCACGACCTGTTCAAAGAAAAGAAAATAGATTTATTAACTAGGATAAGCAAATTATCGCAACAACTTTCAACACCACACTTTCATACACTATATGGCTAGAGGTGATCGGTTACTTGCGATTTTATGCATTTCATTAAATACAGTCGGCTCTCGTTAATTCGAACTCGTCGGGACCACAAGAAATGTTCGAATTATCCGAAGTTCGAATTATGGAAAATATGAAATGAAAACATGCTTAATATGGTGCTATTACAAAGGAATTAATGTCATAGTGTTTTTTTTAAAGTTTATTTCGCCTGTTATCATTAGAATATGACTTAATATTAAATAGGAATGTATAAATACATAAACTAATTGAAAGATTAGAAACAAGGACAATGGAAGAAAAATTTAAAGCGTCACTGATGGACAGACAGGGCACTAAGAAAGTGGATATCAAATGCATTGGATTATATGTATACTTGTCCGGAACAATTTTCTCAAAAATCAAAGAAGTTATTTAAATGATCTGAAATCCGTGAGAAAGAAGAAAAAAATGAAAAATTGGAATTCTTGTTAGTTCGAATTAAGCGAACTCAAGAGAAAATGAGTTTGAATTAATGAATATTTTTCACATTATTCTGCCACTGAAAATTTCGTGACTTCATATTTTGTTCGAATTCAGCGAAGATTCGAATTAACCGATTTCGAATTAACGAGTGTCGACTGTATCTAGAAAAATACATGGAGTTATCCTGAAACTCCAGGTGTGTAAGCAGAATAATAAAGGTCATATTTCCGCGAAGATTTTCTTCTGGAAACCCCATAGTGGACCGACAACAAATTGAAAATAACGAATATCTTTTGGATAACCCTGTCAAAACTAACAAGTTAGCAAAAGCGTTCAAACTGTAATTTATAATTAAGTGGCTTATTGAAATAAACTGCGTTCATTTTTATGAGGATAGCATGTAACTCGTAGAAAAGTTAAGGTTTTCATTAAAACAATCCCAAATTTTTTCAAGTTTTTTGCTTATAATTTGTAGAGTTCTTAATATAAAAACATGTTTTCTTCAAAAGTTATGACAAACAACAATGTACACAATAACCCTATAATCAGAATTAAAAAATAATAAAAAGTGTATGAAAAATGAGCAGGTTTACTAAATAATGTTTCATTGCACATGCGTGGATGCAATAAAAATATAATGTACATAATGTGTAAGCTAAATGTATAAAGCAACGTTTGTGAAAGTCTCAAAAACATACTTAAATATTATGATCGATAGAATAAGCTCAAAATCTGTTGTTTCTAAAATGTATCAAAAGGATGAGGGGTTGTATACAATGTTGTATCCTGTGTTTAAAAATTTTTTAGAAAAAATACTTTAACTTTCGAAATTGGTTTGAACCGGTTCTGAAATTGAAACTACCCTAAAATAAAAAAAATATATATAATCAAAATCGAAAAAGTAAAAACTAGCCCGGTTGTAGATGGTCCTCAGCTATCCTATTCAAAAATAAATAAATAAATAAATAAATAAATTAAAAAAAATAATGTGCAAATATTAAAGTTTGGGCGAGATATTTCAAAATAACGCCCCCATAGACTTAACACAATCATCTGAGTTTCATATGGAATGATTAATAGCAATTCTAGGCATAACTAGCGCGCGTATTCAGAGCAAACGTCCGCAAAGTTACGAAAGCTGTTCTGCAAACGGGGGGGTTTACGGAAGATAGGGGGAAAGAATTCGAAGACGCGATTCTGGACAAACATCTTTCACCTTCCGCAACTGATGACGTCACGTACAATTGTAGAATAACAGAATCGATTTTTAATCGAATGTTAGAATGTTTTAACCAATGAAAAGACGTCAATTTTTAAAGGGACAAAATATAATGTTTTGAATAATTGTTCATGCGCTCTATGCTATCTTATCAGTGACTTATCGTGTCTGTCTTTTAGAACCCAGAATAGCAGGCTAGTTGAAAAATATTTCTTTTAAATGTTAAATTTAAAAATAGTTAAAATCTAAGAATTATTTAAATAACAAGCTCATATTGCATATTAATATTTTAATTGCTTTTAGGATATTCCCCCGGAGCAATGAGTTCCCTCACGGAAGATTTGAGATTTTGTGTTTTCAATGGTAAAAAAGTACACCCCCCCCCCTTCCCCCGGAGCCACAGATATCCGTCCTGGAGAAAAATATCTAGAACCTGGACTTAGTTGATCGGTTGAAGAAGAACATTTCATTTTAATGTTAGATTTAAAAATATTTAAAATCAAAGAATTATTTAAATAACAAGCTCATATTACATATTAATATTTTAATTGCTCTAGGATATTCCTTCTCCCGGAGCAACGAGTTTCCCCACGGAAGATTTGAGATTTTGTTTGCAATGGCAGAAAAGCCCCCCCCCCCCCCCCCCCCAGAGCCACAGATATCCCTTCTGTAAAAAATGTCTAGAACTCAGATTTAGCTGATCAGTTGACGATGAATAAGTCTTTTAAATGTTAGATTGAAAAATGTTTAAAATTCGTGGAATATTTTAATGACAGTCTTATATTGCATATTAATATTTTTATTGTTCCAGCTCATTCCCTTTAATGTATCATCTATTTTCTTATCAACAAAAAATACAATAATATAAAATTATGGAACGGTGGTAACATTTTACTTTCAATTTTAGGCTTTTCTGTGATGATATTTTTTCACAGAATTAAATGCATTAAAAAAAAGAGATTAATGCATTAGTAATAATAGATTAGTACATTGGAACTTCCAAAAAAGCAATCAGATGCAGTATTGATTTCAGGCAATGGCACCCCCCTCCCCCGGAAGATTTGAGTTTTTGTATTTTCAATGGTAAAGGAGTGCAGGGATATGAAGTGATCAATGGAGGGACCATTCCCCCAGAGCAATGATCGCCCCGGATGATTTAAGATTTTGTGTTTTCATTGGTAGAAAACTGCAATTATCCCACCCCCCTCCCCGCGGAAGGTTTGAGATTTTGTATTTTCATTGGTAAAGGAGCGCATGAATAGAAAATGATCAGGGGGGGGGCATTCCCTCAGAGCAATGATCGCCCCGGAAGATTTAAGATTTTGTTTTCATTGGTAAAAAAAGTGCAGTTATCTCCCTCCCCCCGCGGAAGATTTGAGTTTTTGTATTTTCAATGGTAAAGGAGTGCAGTGATAGGAAGTGATCAATGGAGGGACCATTCCCCCAGAGCAATAATCGCCCCGTATGATTTAAGATTTTGTGTTTTCATTAGTAAAACAGTGCAATTATCCCCCCCCCCCCGCGGAAGGTTTGAGATTTTGTATTTTCATTGGTAAAGGAGTGCATGAATAGGAAATGATCAGGGGGGGGCATTCTCTCAGAGCAATGATCGCCCCGGAAGATTTAAAATTTTGTGTTTTCAGAAGTAAAAATAGTGCAATTCCCTCCCCTCCCCCCTCGCGGAAAGTTTCAGATTTTATATTTTCAATGGTAAAGGATTGCCGGAACAGGAAGTGATTTATAATTTTATAACAAATTAAGGGAAACACTATTAAAAATAAAAGAAAATTCTTTTGTGCTATCTGTAGAATATTTAAACAATAAATTTCTTGATAACATATTTATCAATGTCTCTTAATTAGTGTATTTATAAATATAATTAACAATCTTGGAAAGCTCAGAACTTTAATCAAATTGTTTATGCTAGAGAAAATATCTAACTCTAAAAAACTGCTATAATTAATATAGTAAGCTTGTGGTATAAACCTATAAAAAGTTCATTTCAATTGATAATATTTATATTAAAATATTTAAAGTTGGTAATTTCTTGCATGTATTAATATATTTGAGAACTGTATTATGCAGGAGGATATATATATATATATATATATTGCCAACAAGTACAAGAAAATTAAATATCAATTAAGATGTTAATATTATTTATTCCGAAATATTAAAGTCATTTTACTTAAACTTTTAAATTTGTTAACAAACATCATTAAATAGCTTTTAGGTAATCAGATTTTTTTCAGTTTGAAAATAATTTTTGTTACCTGCAAACTGAGTAGTAGTGTTTATTATCACTTTATTATTACTCTTACATGTAATGTTAAGAGATTTATACCCCTCCCCCCTTAAACCAAATAAGTAATAATATTTAACCTAAATGAATGAAATACTTTCACATAATCAATATTCATTCATACATTCTAACATACACTCAACCAGTCACAATGTGAGATGTTTTCAGTGCATTATTATTATTCAGGGCTAGAAAAATTTGAAAAAAATTACATGCCCAGTCGGGCATGTGGTAGGGAAAAATAGATGCCCGAATAAAAAATTTACATGCCCAACTTTTTTGGGAGGGAATGTCGATGTGAAAGAAAAAGTTGCGATGTCATTCATAATAATTGTTACCGATGTTGTGATTATTCATCATATATATTATAAAGCAGAAATTCTGAAACTTCCAAACGGGTGTTTTCAAAAACTACCCGATGGATTTTTTTGCCGATTGTATCATTCGATAGGAAATATTTTTCCGAAGGTTTATGATTCAAATTTACAGGGATAACTCTGATTTTTCGTAGTAAATTTTGTATTTTTCGGTTATTTTTGATGAAAGGGTTGCCAGTAGTTTTTTTTTTTTGGCGAAAATTATCATTACTAAACAAATTAAAAATGACACATCTGTTAGAAATATTGCAAACATCTTGCAAATAAAAGCAGAAAATAACTATTGATAATAATAATAATAAAGAAAAACCATTTATTAAGGCATGATATTATAAAAAAAAATATTTATCTTAAAAATAAAAGAAATATTTGTAACGCTTAAAAAATAACATGAAATATTACATTTGATGCAATATTTGGCGACTTGTCCTTGCGTTAGAATAAAAAAAAATAACTTGAAAATTTGATTAAATGAATTTTGAACGATATTTATTTTTCTTTCTATTATTTTCTTTCCCTTTTTGACGTGACAACGTCTTGTAAATTGGTTTGCCGGAAGACACTTCAAGAAACTGCGTTATGTTACGTTACGCTCCGCTCACGATACGCGCTCACTTTTCTCTTAACTTTTTCCGGTCACTTGTGGGACCATTTTCTGAACGTGAATGTGAATTCGCTGCAAGGAAGGGGCGGTGTTTAATAGGAATTTTAGATAGTATCAAACTAAGACGAAATACGTTATGTATTAGTTATTAGTATAAAGTACAAAGAAAATAAGTGTAGTTTATTTCGTAATTCGGTGGTATATTATGGAAAACTAATGATATGTGATTAGTGAAAGCCATTTTACTTTAGTTATATTTTTATCAAATTTCGATAGTATATAACTTACTCCAGAAAAAGACAGATCTAATTATAAAAGTAATTGAGAGTTATATATTTGTTTCTTTGAGATTTTTTTTTTACTTTTGTCGGCAAAGAATTAAGGCAAAAATGCATATGTCTAACATTAGGTCGGAATAATGTTGTTTTTTCCAAAAGAAGATAATTTTTGGAGTATATTTTATTATTCTATTGTAAATTCAATAAACATAAGTTAATATTTTAAAAATTGTGATCAAATATTTAAATTTTCGCTTTAGTGTGAAATTCTGCCACACACATATATATATATTGTAAAATAATGTCATTCTTTTTCAAAAGTTTTTCACCGCAATTTTGAAAACTGTAATCAACAAACATACTTTTTTTTGCGCTATTTTGTCAAATTCTCTTCCAGGGAAAATTAGTTTTAAAATTTACAAACTGAACAAAGAAATCTATGCAATTTAAATGAAATTTATGCAATTTCGCGCTATCGATAAATTCAACATTTTGAAATAAAAATTGCCTGCTGAAAAAAATGACACAGATGTCATACGCACCACATTGGCGCGATTGCAACAAAACGTCGATTTTATGTTCATATGGTAGCTCGGCTATTGTATATTTATTAATAAACTATTTATTCTTATTTTTTTTTTTAATGATGTAAATTGTTTTATTTTATAATTATTAACAAAACATTATTTATTTATTTTTATTTCTTTTTAAAATAATAGAAAACAATTAAAAAATATATATGTAATTGATATTTTATAATGAAATTTTTGCCAAATTGGCTTAAAAAAGGAAAAAATATGCACAAATGTGGTGCACATAAGGCATTTGTGCCAAAATATTTTACAAGTTTTTTTAATTAGCCATTTCTTCTTCAATTTTCTTCATATTTTTCCCGTGCTAGATAATGTTTAAAATAATATTGGACTAATTTTCAATAATTGAGCACCACCAAATGGCATATTTACTATATTATTGAAATTTTATTGGCACAGATATTATATATCACCGAGGTAACTAATAGACTTTAAATTGGTATTATTTTGCCTGAGATATATTAACCAGACTATTAATATTTATTTATAAATAAAATGCTTATTTACTTTATAAATTGTATAAATTGTTTTGTTATATACTTATTAATTAAACTTTTTTCATAAATTTTTATTACTTTTTAAATAATAGAAAATAATTTAAATATACGCATGTAACTGGTATTCGAAAACAATTTTTCCGCCAAATTAGCATAAAAAATTATCGCGCCAAACACGGCGCATATGACATCTTTGCCTTTTTGTTTATGTATTAAGGAGATTTCTAGATCATCAACGAGATAATAGAAAATTTGTCAGATTATTTTATTTGAGATTATTAAATTTATGGTTTTTCATTATGAAACAAACGAAAAGAAAATTTACTATTGATGCAACTACAAAATTAACGACTCCTTGGCATTATTTAAAAAAAATCGAAAAGGCGATTTTTTAATTATTTGTTTACTTTTTTGTTTACATTATTATAAACATTTTTCCATTTTTATATACGCATCACCTTGGCGCGTTTTTTTTTTTTTTTTTTTTAATCTGACATGAGTTTGGCAAACACTGCGTTTTCAAATACCAGTTACATGTTATATTATTTTTAATTATTTTCCATTATTTTAAAAAGGAAACAATAATAAATAAGTGAAGTTTAATTGATAATTATAGAACAAAACAATAAAGAAAGAGAAAATAAAGAAAAGCAAAGAAACAAAGTTTATTAGTAAATAAATAACAACAACCAGATTAACACGCAATCCATAAAATCACAATTTTGTTGCAATCGCACCAACGTGATCCATACATGACAGCTGACCAAAATATTGGCTATATTATTTATATTTTTTTATATTATTTGGTACTACTTGATTATCCCTTTGACCAAAAAACTGCCGCCAAAATAAAAAAAATGTCAATAATGTTAGATCGTAAATGCCACATTCATTTGAAATTAAACATGTTACATGCGTTTGTTACGTCATTAACTACTTTTTAATTCGACGTTTTATTTGTATTTCAATTAATATATTCGTAATTTATTGATTCTTTGGTTATTTAAAATAAAAGTTATATTCGTTTGTATAATATGGTGAATCGTTTTGCAATATGTATAATTTGACGAAACTGATCTATGGAATAATAAAGTAGTACCTATTATTTATTTAAATTCTATCTGGATATTTAAGTTTACAGAACTGGCGTAATTTTCAAGTCTCCGTAGAGGCATTCGCCAAGTTGTCGTTAATTCTGTGTTTTAGCCTTATTATGTATTTTTCATCTGTAGTTATTTTACTATCCCTAAAAAAGCAATATTTGCAATGTGCAGGAAAAATATTCGGAATATCGATGATATAGAATTTAAAAAAATATTTGCAATTAATTTATTAATCATTCAGAGGTTAAAAAAATACTTTAAAATTGGATAAGAAAAAAATATACATTAAATACCGACAGTAGAAAATTTTGTTTATGATGTTTATGTTACAGGTTTAATTAACATTAAGCCCTATCAACAGAATTTTATCAAAAATTAACTATTAAATACTGCTTCATTACTCCGTCAAACCAAAAAAAAAAAAAAAAAATCGCCAAGATATAAGATTAAATGCCAATAATAGATGATTGTAAACTCCACTTTCATTTGACAATAAACGCGAAATAAGTCTGATACATTTGTAACAAATCGTTATAAGCAATACTAATGTTTGACGCCAAAAATCATAATGGAATTTATTACAAGATGAAGGTTTATTTTTCTACAAAATTTAGCATCAAGATTATTCCCGATTTAACAGCTACATGTTTGCAACTGCAGGGCTGCCACAGGCGACTATTTTTTGACGTGACAACGTCTTGTAAATTGGTTTGCCGGGAGACACTTCAAGAAACTGCGTTGCGTTACGTTACGCTCCGCTCACGATACGCGCTCACTTTTCTCTTAACTTTTTCCGGTCACTTGTGGGACCATTTTCTGAACGTGAATGTGAATTCGCTGCAAGGAAGGGGCGGTGCTTAATAGGAATTTTAGATAGTATCAAACTAAGACGAAATACGTTATGTATTAGTTATTAGTATAAAGTACAAAGAAAATAAGTGTAGTTTATTTCGTAATTCGGTGGTATATTATGGAAAACTAATGATATGTGATTAGTGAAAGCCATTTTACTTTAGTTGTATTCTGCTCATTGAAAAATTCTTTAATATGCTGTTTACAAAATTCAACATTTGACATCAATAAACATGAAGTAAAATGTGTTTAACAAACACAGTGTATTGCAAGTTATTGTATGTATATTTGTATATAAATACGTATGTATGTGTAAAGGTAAAAATAAAATTTTGTTAATATGAAATTCAGTGCGAGATTCTTTGTATAAATTAATGTTTTAAATATAATTCTTTGTATAAATAAATGTTTTAAATTGTTACTATTATTTCATCCTTCTTCCTACTATACGAATGAATATTCACATTAAAATTATTTTATAACTCAAAGTCGTTGTCACGTAAAACTTTCGCCCGTATACCGACTTTACAGGCAACCAATTTTTTTTTAACTCTAACTGGCACCACTTTCTTTAAACAGAAATCCTTAACATACACTTTGACAACACTTGCAAGAAAAATATATTTTGAAATTTATATTAGAAAAATAGTGGTGCAAACGGAATATAAAAATAGTCGCTTGTGGCAGCCCTGCAACTGGTTTAAAAAAAATGAAGAGGCAGTGAAACTGATGTAATTTTAATTTTACCCAAATAATTCAGCTTTAAAACACACCTTTTATGCTTCATTGTTCTAATAAATATATAAGTTAAACACTCTATTTTACATTTTTTTGCTATGTATTTTGTTGGAACAGACCAAGGTAGATAGAAAACTGTAGTAGAGTTGCCAGAAGAGGACGGTTATTAAAAAATGTAATGCAACATGTGATTGTATTTAGGCTACCAGATCTGCACATCTTGCAAGTTCAGATTCGGGAGTTTAAGAATTAACAAATGATAATGTGCTGTTTGAAAATTAATAGAGTTTGATAATCATTGCAATGCTTTCTGACAAAATAATGTGATGAGTAGAGAACATTTTGATTCCTGCTGTCACAACGGTCTCATTTTCATATCAAACTCTACTACAAATGATCAAATAAGAGAGATGGTACTTAACTACCCAAATTTTGTCCAAGGAATACAATAGTGCAATATCGCAATGACATTGGCACTGGTTCGTTTTCAGCATTGCGGAAGGACATTCCAGGTGATGGTCTACACTGCTTTAAAAGAAATTTCAAATCACTATTTTGTTTGAGTCAAGATTTGTTTGGAAAAATGGACCAGCGCAGCGGGCATAGCCTGCTAGTAATTAGTTAAAGTACTTAAAGTTTATTTACGTGTTATGTTTTGTTTTTAACCTTCTCAAATCGTCAATAGCGTTTTTTTTTTTTTTTTTTTTTTTTTTTTTTTTTTTTTTGCCAAAAGATCACGAAGAAAGACACGATTTTTCGTCAAAAGAATATGAATAAAACGTGATTTTTGCCAAATGATTGCGGAAAAAGCCGTTATTTCTGTCCAAAGATCGCAGAAAAAAGCGCTATTTCATTCAAAAGATCGCAAAAGGATGCGTTTTTTATTAAAAAATTGCAGAATAAATGTGATTCCTGTCAACGGATCTCTAGAAAAACATTATCCATCGAGAATTGCGAAAATGACGCAGTCTCTGTCAATAATCGTGGAAAAGACGCAATTTTCCTCAAATGATCGTGGAAAAAACGCTACTTCTGTCAGAATTGCATAGAAAATGCATTTTTTGAGATACGATTTTTTTCAAAAGATTGCTAATTATACATGATTTTTGTCAAAAGATGGCAGAAAAAGGCACTTTGTGACAAAAGATCGCAAAAAAGATGTGTTTTTTTTTTGTTAAAGAATAGCAAAATAAACGCAATTCCTGTCAAATGATTGCAAAAATAACGCAGTCTCTTTCAAAGAATCGCTAAAAAAGATGCAGTTTTCATCAAATGATAGCGGAAAAAACACTATTGTTTGTCAAAATTGCCGAGAAAACACAGCTCCTTTTGTCAAAATAGCGAGGAAAAGACGCAACTTTTGTCAAGAGATCGTGAAAAAAATGCAATTTTGTCAAAGTATCACGAAAGAGTCGCAATTTTTTGCCAAAGGATCGCAAAAAAGTTGAAAATTTTTGTTCAATGATCGCAAAAAAGTTGCGAATTTTTGTCAAAGAATAGCAGAAAAGTCGTGAATTTTTGTCAAAGGATCGCAAGAAATGCGATTTTTGGTCAAAGGATCGTGATAGAGACGCGATTTCTGTCAAAAAATCGTGGGAAAAAACTAATTTCGCCAAACGCTCATGGAAAAAACGTGCAACATGCACATGCATATTTGTTCATTCAAGGAAGAGGGGGGGGGGGGTGATTCAAGATATTTTCAGTCTTGGCAAAATTTCAAACTTGCACCCATGAACTCCTTCTAAATTATTTTAGAAAATTGATAATGTTTTAAATATTTGTTTGATGTCGCCTTTAGAACACTTTACCTTATCGCTGCTCTAAAAGAATAAATTCAGAAGTTGTTATATTTTATTGTGTATGTTGCATTAGCATTTTTTTTTTTTTTTAATTACCCTTGATAATTTTTTAAAAGATGTATGCGATATATATAAGTGTTCGAGTTTGACTGATCTCTGTGCATATGACCATTGGTCACTGCTTTGGAAGGTTGGGTGTGTATTTTTTTATTTAAACTTACAAAATCACTAAGGTTGTGAATTCTGTGCAATTTCAGCACCAATAATTAGATATTAATAAAGAAAAAATTGTTTGAAATTTTCTTCTCTCTAAATGGGGATATTAAAAATCAAATATGAGAGATGGTACTTAACTACCCAAATTTTGTCCAAGGAATACAATAGTGCAATATCGCAATGACATTGGCACTGGTTCGTTTTCAGCATTGCGGAAGGACATTCCAGGTGATGGTCTACACTGCTTTAAAAGAAATTTCAAATCACTATTTTGTTTGAGTCAAGATTTGTTTGGAAAAATGGACCAGCGCAGCGGGCATAGCCTGCTAGTAATTAGTTAAAGTACTTAAAGTTTATTTACGTGTTATGTTTTGTTTTTAATCTTCTCAAATCGTCAATAGCGTACATTATGCGAGCCGCCATTGCTGCGCGGGTAAATATGTTGCTCCATAACTTTTGAAAACTGTTATTAAAGAATCACTGGTACATCGGCGATCACGGCACTTACAAGGAAGGTCTCCATTGGGGGCATACTCAGAATTTTTTGAAAAAAATACGAATTAAACTACTCATGTAGGTAATAAAGGATCAGTGAAAATTAGCGGCGGAATTACATTATTACATATGTAAAAAAATAAAATAGTTTGGAATAATTGGCGTGAAAAGCTGAAAGCGACGCGGGATTTGGCGTACAGTGCATTTCCTCGCCAAAAGCAGACGATTTTAATGAATCTGAAAATTGATTTCAATTGACTTCTCTGTTAAAAATCTGCAGCATTTACTGCAACGTCACTCCACTACTTTTAAAGAATATCTTTCTTCTGACCAATGAGAATGCTCCATAGCACCGTGAATTGGCCGTGTCATATACTGTTAAAAATCTGCTGCATTTTGTTGCAACGCACTCCTCCGCTTGTATATGATATCTCTATTCCAACCAATGAGAAAGCTCCATTTCTCTGCCAAGTAACCGTTTTCTATCCAAGCAAGGGAGCGCGTTGCAACAAAATGCAGCAGATTTTTAACAGTGTATTTTTCAATTTGGAACAATTTTAATCAATTTAAATTGTGTTTTAAATGATAAAATATATTAATTTCATTTTGTTATAAGTACATATAAACGTATATGACAAAATTACACTTAAAGTAAAGTGAAAATGCAAAACTAAAATTACTTAAACTAAACTTATTTAAATAAATTGAACATAGAAAGTTTTTTTCTTTAAAGGTATTCGAAGCGTAAAAGCATATTTTTCAAAATTTCGTTTTTTCGCCAACCGGAGATAAATCGCCAAATAAACGAAATTTTTATTATTTTTTTACGGACGTTATAAGGAGATTCCGCCGAAATTCTTTTTATAAACATATATAACTATATGAGAAGAACGTTCTGTAATTTTTTCAGATTTTTCTGAGTATGCCCGTATGGAGACCTTCCTTGTTAGTTACGTGAGTTAGAGGTCTGCACGGGCCGGGCCGGGCTCGGGCCTTACTTCTGAAGACTCGGGTCGGGCCGGGCCGGGCCTAGTCACTAATCTTTTCGGGCCGGGCTGGGCTCGGGCCTTAATTTTTTTTCTGGAACATTGGGCCGTGCCTAACTTTTTTTTCCGTACGAAGCCGAGACTGATTCCATTCTTCCTAGTTTTCATGGACCAAAATAATCAGTTCCTATTGAATCTTCCTATATGAAATTCCTTTTCTCGACTTTTTATAAATCAGTAATATTTGGCTTTGTCCAAAAATTTCTGCAAAAAAGCATATACTTTTAAGCCGTCATTATTCTACAATTAAACATTAGAATTTATTCCTTTTAAAGAATCGTAGATTACTAGGCGTTTTAAAATAGAATTAAACACACACACACACACACACACGCAAAAAAACATGATTATGACGGAATTTTTTTTTAAACTGAAAACTGAAAGTTTCTTTTAAAATGTTCATCCATGCAAAATGAATACAACAATACGGGAGAAAAAAATATATTAAACATTTACATCTGTTAAGAAGGGAATGCTTTTTTTTTTCGTTCCAAAGCGATTTCGTCTTTGGAAATTTTACCATATACCACTTTTTCGATTTTTTGTCTCCATTACAGGGAATATGGATTGATAATACTAGTGATAACTGAAACATTTACATACAACGAACAAAGATTCATTTAAAAGCATAAACATCGCAGCCTACGGCACTTCTGCATAAATGGAGATTATAAACATGGAAAAAAAAGACTAATATAATTTTTTTTGGTCAGAACTCTTCCATAAGATTAAAGATCAATGTTCTGTAGAAATTCACTCGAGCCGGGCCGGGTTCGGGCCGAATTTTAAACTTTTTTCCGGACCGGGCCGAGCTCGGGCCGAAATTTTAACTTTCGGGCCGGGCCGGGTCGGGCCATTATTTTTTTCGTTCGGGCCGGGCCGGGCCAACATTTCTTTCGTTCGGGCCGGGCCGGGCCCGGGCCTGGAATTTTCGGCCCGTGCAGACCTCTAACGTGAGTGACGTTCTATCCTGGCAGCCAATGCGGTAGCGGCTAGCGGAGAGTCCTTCTCTGCCGTTCCATCGGAGAAAAGGTGTGTACGCGCAACGGATGTGCGCAGCAAAGGCTATGCTCCTCTTCTATTTTCACTTGTTTTGACGAAAGCTCAGTCGTATTCCGGCGCTGACCGATTGTATTGTAAATAAAATGTCTACTTTTCGTAAGGCGTCCATTAATTTACGAAGTTTGATCATTCTTCTTCATGATTTAGCTTATGCCGACCTATTTAAATTTAAATGTGGTATTTTCAAAAATACATGCCCGTTCGGGCATGTTGATAAAAATAATACATGCCCGATCGATAATTTTACATGCCCCGGGCATGTCGGGCAATAGATTTTTCGAGCCCTGTTATTATTATTAACATGTTGTATTATACTAGAAAAAAAATTTTTTTTCAAGATATTTATAGATGTTAAAATATAATTTCAAGAATTAAGATTTATCATTTTTTTAATAATTTATACTATATAATCAGATACATTTTTACTTCTTCATTGCACAGATAAACTTTAAAAACGAAAATCTCGATAAGAAACAGTATTTAATTAATAAAAGTAACTTTTCGAATTATTAACTTTTCAAAATTTATTTCCTATATGTGCATTTAAAATTTGTTTCAAAGTTAACATCAAATTAATACGCTACATCTAATCAAAAATCGATCATTCGTGAATCACAGAAATTCTCTAATTGCTCACTTGCAGAAAAAGAAGGATTTTTTTTTCTTTTAAATACAGCAATTGATGTGACAGCTTTTTTAAATTATTAGGCTTTATGAAATCTAATTATTGGGGATTAATCGCGAAAAGAGCAAAATTTTATTATTAAATTTTGAGAAACTGCATAGATATCAGTTTTACCAAAAGTAAACAAATATTTTTCAATAGATGCGATAACATTTTGCTTTTACGAGATAAAATTCAAAACTGTCAACATCAGATTTCTATTAGTATATCTTATTTTGGTAATAACTAAAGAAGTAAAATTATAGCAGGGTTTTATAGCAGTACTCAAAAAGTGTTAAGAAGTGATTTATAATAATACAACATATCAAACAATAACATAACACTGAAAAACATTTCACATACCTGTCTTTAAAATGAAAATCCGTAAATTAATCCTTCTTTTTAAATATGATTTACTTGACTGGGAGTGATTTATGATGTATATATTCTTTTATTTGCTGCATACAAATAACTATAACAGCATTTTCAGTTGAAAAGAAGCGCGATTTCGAGCGTCACATGTCTCTGCATACAACGCCGCCATCTTTGTTACGAACAACTTTACACTTTACGAGAGCCTCATGGCTTCCGTAAAAGTGATCACGTGACACGCTCAGCTACGGGAGAGAAACGGTCCGCAGGTGTTTGCTCTGTTTCGCGAATTTAGCTGCGGTCCGCAAATCTACGATAGAAGAGAAGTTACGGCAGAAAAGTGTTTGCTTTGAATACGCGCGTAGGGCTCCTGTAACTCAGGCTGAATCGTCAAGCATCTTGTTTCCCAGTTACCGTTTGTTTCCCATTGATTCCTATGGAGCGAGAAACGTTTGAATGACTTTAAGGCTACAAAATCGTTAAAATTGGACGATTGTTTAGCAGAAAATTATTCTGACCTGTTCAGGAATGGGTTTAGAGTATTTAACTTCCATATAAATGAAAAAAAAGGGGAGTAATTTGTGTATAAATACTTAAAAGAATAGATCTGGATTGGAGAACTTCGCCAAATATCGCGCCAACCTAATCGCTTGTATACAACAAACCGGTTTTTCGAAGCTGATGTGTTTTATACATACCAGACGGGTGAGAAAAGAAAAGAAAAGACATGAATTCCCCGTTCCCTCATTTATGCAACTTTCGCCTTATTCATTTATTTATTTTTATTTATTTTTTTATTTTTAGAGTGTGAGGTATTGATTTAAATGGTTGGATTCATTTAATATTTAAGAAGTAAAGAATAGAGATATTTTAAATCGAAATTGAAAAAGATATTATATTTTGCGGCGTAAGAAAAGGAGGGGGGGGGGACATAGTTAAAGAAAAAGCCAAAAGTTCAGAGGGAGATTGGATTTTATAATTATAAATTTATTGTTAAAAAAATAACAAAAATATTAGAAAAAAACATGAGTTTTAAAGATTTTAAATTTTGTAAGATAAAAATGAGGGATGTGGCATATTTTATTATTTATTTATTTATTTATTTATTATTATTTATTTATTATTTTAGCGTGGGGTTGGGGTGTTTGACTTAACAATTTATTATTTATCAACAATTACAATATAATTCCAAATAGAATAGAAAAATAAAAATGAAAAAGTATTGTTTAATTGATTTATATTTTGAATTCTCAGTTTGGGGGAAGGGGTAATTAAGCTGTAGTTTCAAAAGGTGGAGATTTAAATAATTAATAATAAAGAATAGAGATATTTTTAATCGAAAGTGAAAAAGATATTATATTTTTGCGGAGGAAAAGGCGGGTGTGTGTGTGGGGGGGGGGAGTTAAAAAGGAAAAAGCCGAAAATTCAGAGTGGTGGGATTTTATGATTATAAATTTATTGTTTAGAAAAATATCAAAAGCATTAGAAAAAATTATAAATATAAAAGATTTATAATTTTTAAGCTAAAAATGGAGGAGGTGTCATGTTTTATTATTAGTATTATTTTATTTTATTTATTTATTTATTTGGCGTAAAGGAGGGGCATTTCATTTAACAATATATTATTTATCTACAATTACTATAAAATTCCAAATAGAACAGAAAAAAATGAAACAGTATTGTTTAATTATTTTACATTTTGAGTGCTTTGTTTCGGGGGGGGGGGCGAAATCGGTAATTTCGAAAGGTGGAGATTTAAATAATTGATTATTTGTTGTTGCAATAAAGTAATAAAAGGGCAAGATAGTAAATAAAAAAAAGTTTTACAAATCTTAAGCATTTGATTGAATCTTTTAGGGATTAAGGGGGAAGGGGGGCGAGTTAAGATGAAATTAAAAGAAACCGGAAACACGGAAGGATTTCATTCTTCCTTTTTAAATTATTTCATTTTTTAAATTTTTAATTAGAAATTATTTTACGTACGACTAATTCGTTAAAACTGTGTCCTTAATATACTAACTTCTAGCAAAGAATATTAGCATTTGAAGCTTTTTTATTAAAAAAATAATCATAATTTCACTGTGAAAATAAAAAAAAGAATAAAATCAGTCTAATGTATGTGAATATATATTTATACTCACATTAAATCAAATTTAGAATTAGTTCCATTTATATTTTCTTTCTTAAATAAGCATGTAAAACATATCAATAAAAATAAATTGATGGAAATAATTTTTTAATTCTAATATAGCATTATACAAAAGCATACCTACACGTTATTATTTTATCCAATTTTAAACGCCTTATATTTTCCCTTATATTTGTGAGAGAGATTGAGAAACTAAAATTACTCGCTTCGCCATCTATGCGATAAGACGCCAAATCAGGCAACCGTTTTGGAAACTAAATGGAGGCGTGATTCAGCCCGAGTATATAGGAGCCTTAGGCATAACTAGAAGTGACGGAAAGAGGCTAACCTGGATAAGAAATCGGACAAAAGTTTTTGACATCCTTAAAAGAATCAAACAGCTAAAATGGAAATGGGCTGGGCACATTGCAAGAAGACAAGACAATAGATGGACCACAAATTTACTACAGTGGTATCCCAGAGATGTAAAACGACCAAGAAGACGACCACAAGTAAGATGGAGTGACGAAATTAGAAAAGTGGCTGGTGTAAATTGGATGATGAAAGCACTAGACAGAAAACATTGGAAAAATCTGGGGGAGACCTACATCCAGCAGTGGATTGAAAACGGTTGATGATGATGATGATATAAGATTGCTAAAAATTTAGCTCCTTTTGTAATATATTAAAAATATATAAGATACCATTAACTAGAAAATATTTCAAAATGAATAGTTCATTAGAAATGAAAAGATACCACTATATGAAATTTCAAAACGTGCTTCTTCATCGTGAGTGCTTACCTGGCTCTGTTGTACGTTCCAATTGTCCCACATCCTCCCGATAATCCAGAGTTACCACCCTCTGATTTCTTGTTTCCGCGCTTAAAATCAGCGCTGAAAGGTAAACGCTTCAACTCGATCGAGGACATCCAAGAAAATGTGAAGACAGCGCTTGAAGCCATCCCGGAACAGGCCTACGTGGACGCCTTCGACTCATGGCAATGCCGCCTACAAAACTGTATTGATGCAGGATATACCTATTTTGAAGAATACTAGGCAATTGTACCAATTCGCTCAATAAATCTGTCCCTTTGAACAAAGGCTCATTACTTATGAATCCGACCATGTATATTTCATAAAGCGGGTAAGTGTTTTCATCATTTTGTACCGATTCTTTGACACCATTCCGATATACTGCTGTTACGTTATAACGCGGGTGTGCAACATGTCTCCCAACAACCGCGTTATATCGGGCTTCAACTGTATATGCTTTTTTTCCGTCAGATAAAGTATTTCATACAACAAAAATTTCATATAAAAATTAACTTTTTTTTTAAAGGCTTGTTGAATTACATTAATTTTGATATTTTTTATATAGTTATATCATTAGTTGTATCTGCGTTTTAAGATATCCGATTATATCGTATTCCTTTGATTAAAGCATTAAATAAAAAAATTTTGATGCATAAAATAATTTTTTACTGTAAAGTTTATTCTTTGTTTTATTTATGTTATTTCTCGTAATTTACATAAGAAAAAAAACATTAAACTACTATTAAAAACCCAAATAACAGCTAAAAGCAAATGATTATAATAAGATAGATGTTTAATAGCAGGAATATCTTATGTATGAGAAGTTTCTTGAACCTTGTTGTCACTATAGGCGCTATGATCATCATCGAATCACCACTGAGCTTTACATAAATGTCCTATCTTATTAAATAATCTGTGGCTTAGGGAAGCATTTGTCCGGAATCCAACCCTGAAAGTAAGAATAAAAAATTAGATTTTTTTTCTTAACTTATTACCTTGAACTAACAAGTCTTGAACACTATTCCATTGGGGTGCTAATTTAGCTGTAGCCGTATAATGCAAGCATTCCTGAAAATGAGCTGGTAAAGTGTCATCAGTTCTTATTATTCTTAATTCCATCTTGCTCAGCTTGTTTTGAAATTCTAAAGTGTAGAATCTCTTTATCTAAAAGAAAAGGTTGGAAATTACAAAAAAAATACTCTAAACCAGCGGTTCCCAATCTATGGGTCGCGACCCACTGGCGGGCGCGGGCGGCAGATGTTTTAGTGGGTCGCGGAAAAATCGAGGTTTGTCATCAAAATATATCTTTTATTTCATCTGCTTAAAAAGATATGACAATTTCAACAAGAAATAATATTTCTAGGGAAAATTCACCTTAATTTCCTTCTAGATTAATATATGAACGGAATATCCAGAAATATTTAAATCAGCTTTGAGGTACTTGGTGAAATTCAACACTTCGTGCTTATGAGAACATGCTTTTTCTACTTTACTGTGTTTTTGAAAGACTAGTATTGAGACAAACTGCGTGTTCCCACATTGTTAAACACCAGTGCCAGAAATCTCATTGATTATAGAGTTATGTTCTTATAATAACTGAATGTATTCTGTGCATTGTTTTAATTACTATTCACTTACACGCATTGAAATTATCGATTCTTGTTTCTGTTGATAAATTATTTTCCCTACGAAAATTTACGTTTTTCGTAGGATAGGATAGCCGAGCGTATAGAGATCGTACAAAAATTGCTATACTGATATCTTGGGTGGGTTGCGAACATTTTTTTTCTACTGAAAGGTGGGTCGCGAAATTTTTTTTCACTGAAAGATGGGTCGCGTACCATGAAAGTTTGGGAACCGCTGCACAGTGGGGCAGGAAGCCTCAAAGTTGGCAAAAAATAAAATTTACTTTGAACAAAAAAAGCACATCACGGATTCTTTTGTAGAAGAAAAGTAGTAAAATTTTAAACTTTTACATAAGCTAAATAGTAATTTATTAATTAATTTACAAACCTTTTTCAATATTTTTTGTAGAAAAATGAGTTAAAAACAAGAATTTAAGATAGTTTTATACTAACTAGATATTTATAAATCATCCATAATATCGCATTAAAAAATGTAAACATAATTAGTAATTTTAATTATTAGCAAACCTTATAATGAATATTAGCGACTCGTTTTCAAGGATTGGATCAACCTTTCTCAGGCAAAATGTACATATTACTATAAAGACAGCAGAAGAAAAACTGTTTCTGTTGTTTTAGTGCTTACACACACTTTTTGTTTTCCTGTTTTTCAGATCTTAAACTCATACATGTCACGTACACTAACGAATATGTAGAACTAGAATTGTATAACCGTTTTACTCTTGATATTTTTGATCGTCCAGAACAAATTCAGACGGAATATGAAGATGGGCACGTTTGCTTTTCATTGACGCTTCTGTTTATTTTTCAAATCGAGGAAATGAAAGCAATTTGCCAAGCCACTCTTTGTTAATTCTAAAGCATTTCCCTTGTTTCGCCAGGCTTTTGCTCATCGGACTTTATATTAAACTTTAAAACATTTAATCTTCTTTTCATTTAAACTACTTGTTCGTAGTTTCTCCGATTATGGAGCTCTTATACCATAAAATCACATTACTTTTCAAAAGTTTTTTGTTAAAACGTTCCACGATAGTCAGTTTCATTTAAATACATTGATAAACAATGTATTTAAATGTGATAAACAATGCATTAAAATTCGCATTTAACAAAGAAAATATTTATAATCATGTTTGGCACACCCGTACACTAACAAAAATTTAAGGATTAGCTATAAAAATGACCATACAATTAAAAAAGTGGCAAAAAGGAGCAAGATTTTCTGGCATATTTGTCCTTTTAAAACTCATACTTAGCAGAAAAAATTATAATTAACACTTAATTCGCCTTAATTCATAACTAAAACCTACAATGTTTGTAGACAGTGTTAATTTTTTTTTATAAATTTCACCACTATATATTCTAAGCGTCTGTATATCTATAAAAATCGTACTAAAACAAATTGAAAGTTAATGAATTATTGTTACATACTTGTAGTT
Organism: Maratus speculifer; assembly: GCA_964019185.1. Classification (NCBI taxonomy): domain Eukaryota; kingdom Metazoa; phylum Arthropoda; class Arachnida; order Araneae; family Salticidae; genus Maratus; species Maratus speculifer. The sequence continues at coordinate 387,716,172 of OZ025294.1, forward strand.
AAAGATTCCATAGTCAAAAAAAAATATTTTTTAGTTATTACAGCGAAATTAACAAACGAATGTTGAAACAAAATTATTGATTTTTTTTTTCATTTATTCAAAGCACAATATGCAGTAGGGTGGAGCGAAAAAAATTATTTTTTTTAAATCAAAAACGGGTAGGTGCCAAAAGTTGCCTTTATACTAGTACATCAATTGTGTGAAATTTTACCGCTGAAAAAAAATGGCTTGAGTCTGCGCTTTTGCTCCAAAAATCGGAATTTTGGGTAAATTTTGCCATTTTTTGAAATTTTTTCAAAAGAATTCTTACAGAGCTGGTTATTATTTAAAAGTGTTACTTAAACCTTTATATTTATCTGCTTAACATATTTAAACTATAAAACAATATCTTTATTCTCTATAGCTGGAGCAAAACAGACAACTTTTGGCAAGAAAACGGCATTACCACTCTATTGGGACATACAATAAATTGTTGTCTACAATACAGCTCTTTTCAAAACTACCTTGGACATACGTTGTGGAGGTGGTTATATTTCATATACCACCCGTCCCAACTATTCTATCATCTTAGTACAGTGTTTTATTTATAATTGATTTGTGATTTTCTTTATCAAAATTTGGCGTGTTTTCGATGCATCCACCCTGGTTTATCTCTTCTTCGTATGCACATGCTGCTGTGACTACCTTAATGCCTTAATGTATATTTTTACAGCTTATACAAAATATATATATATATATATATATATATATATATATGCAGAGTTATGCACGGGAATATTATTAAAAGAATCTATTATATTTATCAAACTTACATCCAATTGACGAAAGTGATTGGAAGTTCTGTTACTACAACATTTTTTCAGTCAATTATATTTTTTTACGTAATGACTTGCTTCAAAGATGATTTCAGGCATTTCAACTATAAGTATGCCATCATTTATTCTGCTTTTGCATTTTTTATATGTTGAGAAGCGAGCTGTTTAATGTGATTTCTGGTGATCGTCAGAGAGGATTGCAATGGGAATTTGTCCTGCAAATGCAGAGCAATCGTTGTTGTAAATAACTTTTTTGCATTAGTTTTATGCCGTTTTCTAAGTCTTTTCGTAGCCAGGCAATTTCCCATTAACTTTTAGATCCCCATTTTATAAGTGAATAATATTTGATGGTCAACTGTCCTGGGCACAAACTTATAATGCATAATACTTTTTGAGAGAATGTACAGAATCTAATCGACTATAAGTACTCATTTAAATTTAGGAGATTTATATTTGTCGCTGCGAACCATTTTGCATTGGGTAAGCTTAGAATTGTGTATAATAATGGATCATGTGCTACTTCAACTCCAATGAATTTCCTCTGCGTCAATTATTAGAGATGTCTATGTAAAACGTTATAATCTACATGGATTCACTGGATCAATAAAAAATCTTAGTCTACGTACTATTCACTTCCTGTTGCAATTTTTTATAAAATAGATAATAATTTTGAAAACTTATTTTCTCAAATAAAGTTTTTCCGCTTTATATAAGCACAGATTGGTAATCAGAGTCTATAGATTCACTCACAAAATATATAATCAAAGTTTATGCCGCGGGATATTTTATACCAAATGTAATACACACATAAAAAATAGGTCTAAAAACTTATGAGAAATTACTTGACTACGAAACAACACAGAAAACGTCATAAAACAAATACTAAAACATCTTTCGAAATATTGTTGCTTTACACGTAAATTTTGTTTGCAATCCTTTGTTACAATCGTCATAATATTAAACTGCTAGCTTCTCAAAATATATTCAATGTAATATGTACAGTAAATGATCACATACAAGAAATTGAATTTATACAATCAATTTTTAGGCATATCATTATATATATAATGTAATTGTTTGAAAAAATGTTCTGGTAACAAAACTCTAAATCATAATGTATTAATTGTATGAAATTTTAATGAAGATAATAGACTGCTGAATAGGTTCAATTAACAACATACCTAATACATTACTCAGCTTCTCTTCTGTTATACAAGGTATAAAAAGATATGTGCAGCAGGTCACACCAGTAGCATCCAATGTCAGTGAAAACATAGAAGAGGTAAACTACTTTCACACATAGAAAACTTATGCCCTTCTTCGGTAAAAAAATAACAATTCAATACATAAATAAAACACTGGGCCTAGATTGTTGGGTGGCTGAGACGGGTGAGATATGAAATGCAGCTCTACTAGTTATATACAGAATAGTCTTGAAAGCTGATAGGTAAGAAATGCATTCAGAACAACATTCGTTGTATGCTCCAATAGAGAGGTAACGCTGGTTTTTACGAAAGAAAATCACAAATCAATATATAAGTAAAACACTGTACTAAGATGATCGAATAGTTGCGAGGGTGCTATATGAAACATAACCATCTCCACGATATATGTCCAAGGTAGTTTTGAAAAGAAGAGCTGTATTAAAAACAGCAATTCATTGTATGTCCTAATAGAGTGGTAATGCCGTTTTCTTGCCAAAAGTTGTCTGTTTTGCTCCAGCTATAGGGAATAAAGATACTGTTTTATAGTTTAAATATGTTAAGCAGATAAATATAAAGGTTTAAGTAACACTTTTAAATAATAACCAGCTCTGTAGGAAATTTTTACTTTTTTTGAAAAAATGTCAAAAAATGACATATTTTTCCCAAAATTCCGATTTTTGGAGCAAAAGCGCAGACTCAAGCCATTTTTTTTCAGCGGTAAAATTTCACACAGTTGATGTACTAGTATAAAGGCAACTTTTGGCACCTACTCGTTTTTGATTTTTAAAAAATAATTTTTTTCGCTTCACCCTAATATGCAGTTTAACTTCTTTCTCTAGTGACGATCAAAATAACTTTGCGCAAATTTTAATACTAGGAAGATGTGCACTGACATCTTCTCTATTAAAGTGACGTATGTCGGTAGTTCAAAATAAAATTTCATTTTTTCGATTTTTTGCCAGTTTTGAAGGCTTTTTGCCCCACTGTGCGCTGCTCTAAACCATATTTGTAATTAATTGCAGAAACTTTTAAAAAGAAATACAGTAGAATCCGAAATAATTGGGACAGAACACTGTTCGGTTTAGTGGGAATTTGGAATAGGCGGATTTAATTAATAATGAATCGATGTAATGACTTGTTAAGGCGTAAATTAATTTTTTAGACATCTGCTAGTGTCTAAAGTGTCTATGCAACATTGATCGGCTCGTGGTGAACATGTTCAGTGAAAGTGGAAGAAAAGGGCAGTTTTCGACGACTCATCACTTCACCCAACCTAACATATCCCTCCCCCTCCCGCGTTCAGAGAGTTAATACCGGAATGGACGTATGAATTACGAATATCTATGCTTGTTCTTTATAATAGAGATTACTGAAATTGAATGAATTCAGAAAAAAACATTATCACCTCTTTGCATTTAACCCGGGAAGAAGCGTACTGGGCCTGATGGACCCAGAATGCTTATGGTTTTACTTACTCATTATAAGTAGTATAGGATAAATCTTGCAATCGTTTTGAAAATCGAAAAAATAATTTTGACGGATTTACACGTTTTAGACACTGGGAATATCGAGCGAGGTTTACTCTGAGGAAGCGAGCCCTGGTGCTCGCGAAACGCATACGTATGTGGTGTGTGTTTGTGTATTGTGTGTTAAACGTTGATTTCAATTGTTGTAATCTTCCACACAAGGTTTTAGCTATTATAAGATTAAATGTCAATAATGATTTATCGTAAATGTATCAGAGTAAAAAGTTTTAAGTTTGTCAATGACATAACTTAAAGGAGAATAAAATTAATTCAAAATTTCAACTCCTGTTTAAAAAAGAAGAAAAAGAAAAACAGCTTCTGTTCTAAAAATTGTATCTGTAGATAAAATTTTCAAGACTCTTAAAAAGCCACCTTACCTAAGCCATTACCATCTTACTATAACAATTGTAAGGGATAATATATATATGTATATTTTAATATAATGTAATGCTCCCTTTCTTGTAAGACAACTTGAATTATAAAATGTATTTGAGCATTATTTGCTGTAATTTTTATACTTTCTTTGCCTTTTTTTCCCCTTTTAATTCTTCCAGCTTAAATTTAATTTTTTTTTCATTTACTTAGAATTGTTTAAAAGTTAAACACTTTATTATGAGCAAAATAAAAACTAAAGTATGAATTGAATATGAACTAGAATGTTACTTTTTTTTTTTTCATTTTTATAAAAAGTTAATTTTTAGGATTAACATCAAGTGTGGTTCTGAAAAATGCGCAAATGTTTAAGTATATAATTTTCTATAAAAAAATTGTATAAGGTTCTTCAAAACAAAAACTTTTTTTATGAAATGAGACGCATTATGTTTATAGCTTCAGCTGTATTCATTTCATAAAGGAAAAACTGCACTTTTTTGCGAAAAATTACTTTTTTTCAAACTTTGATCTCCATAATGCACGGGTTAATGACACTGCTCATTTCTAGAGAACAGTTTTTAATCCTAGAAGACTCGAGTTATATAAGTTCGTGTTTTCTTTCTTTAAATAATATTCGATCCACTTGACATTTTTTCTTTTATTTCACACCACACACACATATATAGTTGAACCAGGGTTTGAAAAAACCCGGGTTTTTTTGAAAAAGCCCAACCCACTGGGCCCAGTAGTCTAAAACCCGGGTTTTTTCGGGTTTTATCAAAAATTTTTAGAGAACTCTTCACATTTCTAATTTTCACATGCATAGTACCTAAATTTTTCATTTATCAGTGAAACAAAGTTATAATTTTGCATTAAGTATAGATTAACAATAAAAATAAATATATAAAAAGAAAATATAAATATATTTAAAAAGATTATTTTGTATCTCATAGAACTAGATTACTGGAAGAATGATATTTTAAATCAAGTGCAACTGAATTTCTTTATATAAATCTCAAATTAAACAGACTAACTTATGCAATTTCTTTCATTTACTTCAATAGTTACTTCAGTTTAAAGCAGCAACATTTATGTAAATATTTTTGTGAAGAAAAAAAATAGAATTCACACATATATATGCATATATATATATATATATATACACACTACAATTTAAGCAACATTTATATTGCAATAGTATTAAATTGGATTATCTAAAAGTCAGTGTCAGTCATATCTATAAAGTTAGATCGTAGATGGCAATACACTTATTAGTTTAGTTTTGTATGCCATCTGTAAGCAATCTTTTAAAGTATCTGGATACATTTTAGATTAGATTTTATTAGGGTTTTTTGAATATTATCAAGGTATTTATGTTAAAGAAATATGGTTCAAAATGTTTGAAAACAAGGTACTTATACTACTAAATACAATTTAAAATAACTAACTGATTACAAAAAGTTTATGAGGTTAAAGGTTAAAAAGTTATGACAATAATAAACATTATAATTTGCTTTTACAAAAATTAATTATTAGTAATAATTTTAACAATGAAATTATTAAAGTACTATACTAAAACTTTTTCACTCTTTTTTTTTTTTTTTTTTTTTTTTTTTTTTTTTTGGTTATATATAACAGGATTCCCAGCAAAACATAACTGGCATATTCCTTGATTTTCCATGACCAAATCTCAAAAATTTCCCTGATTTTCCCAAACCAAATTTAGAAAAATTCTCTGACCAAACGAGCATACAGCAAAATTTGATACTTATTTTCACAATCTTTTTCCAAAATTAGCAATTTTTTTCTGCAATCATACTTCAATCTTTTTTTATTTTTCCCCAACTGTTTAATGAATTTTGTGTCATTTTTCATTTTTTCACTCAAGTGTTTTCCATGACTTTTTTAGAAATTATTTGTAAATTCCCTGACTTTTCCTGTATATTTTGAGATTTTCCTGACTTTCTATGATGCTGGGAACCCTGCATAATCTGTCACCATTTTTGTGTTGAAAATTACTGTATAAACTTTCATTGAACATTGAAGCAGGATAATAAATGTGCTTAAAAGCTATAACAATACAAGCAATCAGGATGGGGATCACATTTCAAGCGTCATCATTAGGTATACATTAAGATTTAAAGCACTTGGATGCATTTTAAAATATATAGCCATGAAAATCTTCCTTATTTACAAATTAATTTTTTTATGGTCATTTTATCAATACTTAGAAATTCTTTTAAATATGGTTAGTTTGAAATATATTTAAATTGGCATTTATCTTTCCATTCTCATACCTTAGATTAAATAATGATACAGTCGTGAAAACACGAGAAAATTTGAAAAAACCCACAAATGGGTTTTTGATGGGTTTTTTCAAGTGGGCCCGCCCGAAAAAACCCGGGCGGGTTTTTTCGGGCTGGGCCCACTTCGGCGAACCCTGAGTTGAACAGACACTAACATATACTATTTACATAAAAAAAGATACATATTTTTTACGGGGAAGTAAAATATTCTTCCTCGCATCGAGAATTCGAACAACTTCTACCTTTTTTAAACAAAAACATTGCGCCACAGGTGGCTTTCCCTTTGGCGACCGCACGGCGCCTTCGGGTTGCTTCACACGTGATTTGCAACAGCTTGCCCCCCCCATGAACCTATGGGGTTCATCATAATACATGTTGCAATACGCTACATTAAATCAAATACAAATTTCAAAATATAATAAGAATATACATACTTTAAACACTTTAAGAATTCTGGACATACACTTCAACTAGAATAATAAAAGAAAAGATTACAATGCAAATTTCACTAAAAACAGTCAATTGTTATTGAGTTCCAAATTATAGAGTAATTGCACTGGTCTTCTCAAAACAGATTTTTGAGCTTTTATTTTGCAGGCCCTCACCTTGCCGTCTCTTCCAGGAAAGGTTTCTATAATTTTACCTAAACTCCAAAAATTTCTGGTAAACTATCGTCTTTTATTAAGACAATATCGTTTATTTTAAATTGGGGAATATTAGTTTTGTTTATACTTTGGTGGGCTGATCTCAAATTTAATAAATACTCTCCCTTCCATCGGGACCAAAACAATCTCATCAATTTTTCTCGATAAATATAAGTTTTAAGCAATTCTTTCCTGGAAGAGAGATTCGAGTCAAGGTGCAGGCGTGCTGGAGGGAGAGAAGTTATTCTTCTCCCTATCAAAAAATGTGCTGGGCACAATGGTACGGGGTCCTGGCTTTCATCACTCATGTAAGTGATGGGTCTAGAATTTATTGTGCCTTCTATTTCAGCTACTATGGTGGACAGTTCGTTATAATTTAATGATGCTTTGCCTAGCGTTTTTCGTAGGGCTGTTTTAACACTTCGCACCATCCTTTCGTAAAAGCCACCCCACCAGGCGGCCTTTTCTACTATATATTTCCATTTTATTTTATGGGACGCAAAAAATTCTTTCACCTCTGGATGAACTACTAAGCTCCAAAGTGTCTTAAATTCTAGTTCAGCACGTTTAAATGTACGTGCATTGTCGGAATAAATTACGGAGCATAAGCCCCGTCTAGCGATGAACCTTCTAAATGCGAGTAAGAAGGCTTGCGTAGATAAACTGCCTACCAGTTCCAAATGAACATTTCTTGTGACAGCACAGGTAAGAAGTAAAATATATTGTTTGTTTGTCTTATCTTTTACGAATAAGGGACCTGCGAAATCGCATCCTAGAATATTAAATGGTGGAGACTGTTCAATACGATCAGGTGGCAACGGAGCTACTGTCTGGTCTCCTGGATTCGCAGAAAATCGTTTGCAGACAACACATTTTTTGAGTAGATCCTTTATCGTTTTTCTGGCTTTTAGAAGCCAGAACCTTTCTCTGATTTCGACAAGCGTATGTGTCACTGAAGAATGATACACTTTCTCGTGTGCATTCCAAATAATTAACTCAGCTAATTTAGTTTTGGGCGGCAGAATAATCGGATACTTTTCATTTTCTAGCAAGATGTTAGATTTTGAAAGTCGCCCTGATACACGTAAGATGCCCTCAGCATCCATAAAAGGATTTAATTTTATGAGACTAGAATCTCTAGGAAGGGACTTTGCCTTTTCCAAACATTTAATTTCTACAAAGTATTTTTCATTTTGAATTTGTCGTATCCAATAATTTTCCGCTTCCTGGAGTTCTTCCATTGTTAAAGTGTTTCGATTATCTTGTTTATGCCTAGTCAAATTTATGAAACGCAATACATAGGCTGTTATTCTCAACAATTTATTTAAATTAGAATATCTATTAATGTCGATGATTCTTTCACGAGTTATTACCGAGTTCACGACGATTTTATCTCTGGATTCCATTTCAATGTTAGAAGAAGAATATTTTACGTTATCAAGTTTTGGCCAAAAATTTTCGGATTTACTTAGCCAATCCGGGCCATGCCACCAGTGCTTATTACTGGCTAATTCCTTGGAAGAGAGTCCTCTAGTGAGCATATCAGCTGGATTATCTTTACTGCTGACATGCCTCGAGGCACTGGGATCAGAATTTTCTTGTATCTCTGCTACCCTGTTTGCAACAAAGGGCTTCCATTTGGCAGCAGAATTTTTGATCCAGTTTAACGTTATTGTGGAGTCCGTCCAGAATACTACTTTTTGAATATTATTGAAAACATTTTTTAGATGGCTGGCTATTCTGGCAGCTATTAATGCACCTAGAAGCTCTAATCTCGGCAAAGTGATTCTTTTTAAAGGGGCCACACGAGCTTTAGAAATTACAAAACAAGTTTTAGAAAAGGCCTCGGAAGTCTGGTATCTGAAGTAGCCCACTGCCCCGTAAGATTTTAACGAAGCATCAGAAAAAAGATGAAGTTGAACTTTATCATCTAAAATATTATCTGTGTTAAAATAATACCTGGGTATCTGAATCTTTTCTAACAGTTTTATTTCGCTATACCATTTTTCATATTTTTCTTTAAATTCTTTAGGAAGTGTGTCGTCCCATTCTAAACCGCGTTCCCATAACTCCTGAAGAAGTATTTTAATTCTAATTAAGAATGGCGATATGAATCCGATAGGATCGAATATTTTGGCAGCGCTGTGCAAAACATGTCTTTTGGTGTATTCCAAATTATCACCATCTGACATAAACGCCTTAAAATCTATTGACAGGACGTCCTTTACATTATCCCAATTAAGTCCCAGAATTTTTAATTTTGAATGACTTTCGTCTGTTTCTATAACTGGGTTACCATTCTTCCATAATTCCCTTAATTCTAAAGAATTTGTATTAAACTTTCTCAAGTTCATATTCGCATCCTTAAGTATTGAGACAGCAAAAGCTGATAAATTGAAAGCTTCTTGGACTATCGGAGCCCCATATGCCAAATCGTCCACGTATAAAAAATTATCTAACATATTATAAGCAATAGGATTAATTTCTTTGTACTTTCTAATATGTTTCTTAATTGTCGAAGCCAACACGTACGGGGAGCTCGTGACTCCAAAACAATGTCGGTTAAAATGATATAAAGTCACAGGTTTATCTATGTCACAATCATCAAAGTATAAAAAACACAAATAATTCCTGTCCTCTTTAGACACTTCTATTTGCAAGAATGCTTTAGCAATATCGCCCAAAAAAGCAATTTTATGAGACCTGAAATTTAATATTATGTCAATTAAATTAGGATTTAAATTTTCTCCAGCGAAAAGACAATCATTTAGACTTTTTTCATTATTTCTTTTACTGCTAGCATCATAAACAATTCTTGATTTCGTACTAGAAGAATCTGGTCTAAAAATAATTTTGTGTGGCATTACGTAACCAATAAAGCAATTAGTATCGCACTTTTGAATAATACCTTCACTTAATTGTTCTTTCATAATTTCGTTATATTTCTGAAATAAAGATTTATTACCCCTTAATCTCTTTTCCAGACCCACAAATCTCTGTTTCGCCACTTCGTAATTATTTGATAAACTGTTTGTTTATTTTAGAAGACCATAAAAGTGGCGCGATATACCTTTGATTCTCGAAAATTATTTCCCTCTGAAATTGCGTAACCACCTCATATTTTTCGTCGTTTTGAATATCAGTAGGAAAGGATAAAAAATTATCTACATCCCACAATTTTCTTAAATCATTGTCTGTTGATGTACAAATGACCTTAAAACAAGAAGCTCCATTTACATTATTGCTATGCATTCGTCCAATTAAAGTTTTTCCAAATATTGTTGGTTGAATAAATAAATATTTATTGATTTTCTCTACCTCTCCCGTGATTGTCGCAAACATATAATCACATCCCAATAATATTTGTACAGTCTTTTCATTAATAGGGTGAATTTCACATGAACTGCCAGTTTGATGTCCTGATGTTTAAATCTAAATTTCAAATTAATAAATTTATTTTTTGATATTCTAAAATCAGGTAGTAGCACATCTTTTTATGCTTAATTCAATGCATTCATTAGATTTTTTCAGAGTTGTGAAATAGTGATCGTTTTTTTGTACTTTAGTTAGCAAGTAATGGGAATTTACTTGTCCTGAATAAAAAACTCGCAAAATTTCAATCTTTTTTTATGCTTCCAAACATTTTAAAATTTTTATATATGGATTAAAAGTAAAATATCCTGTGTTAATTAAACAAATAGATAGTTTATATATTTAAAATTAGTATCCAAGAGTTAAAAATTTAAATGTATTTTGTGTCCGCATATGCAGAACATGAGTGTTACTTTAGGGAAGTTAATATTATTTGTTTTCAAAATATTTGTATATTGCAGTTGGCAACGGTAGTGAAGAAACGATGTTGTTTCTTCTTTACAGTGCGCTTATTTAGAAAGCGATAATTTTGTTTTATAATTGCTATTTATCAGAATGTTCATTTCAACATGGTGAGTATTTTTATTTCCTTACAGGAGTGTTACCCATTTATTTATTATTTTTTTTAACGTATAAAAATGTTAAGTTAGGGATTGCTGTATTTTTTGTTCAGGAATCAATAGGCCCAACTAAAATTTCAATAAAACAATTAGAATTTATTTTAGTGAAGAATTCCTTAATAAATGTCATGAGTGTTACCGTACATGAGTGTTACCTTACATGAGTGTTACTTGGAAAAAGTAACACTCATGAGAAAAGAAGTTAAGTAATTCTAAAACTATAAATCATGTGTAAGATTTAAGTTATTATTATAATAGATTCATGATTCAGGGATATATTTTGTCATATTATATATATATTTATAATTATTTAAAAATTGTGTGCACACGTGTTTTGTATGTGCTATTTAAGATTCAAATTTTTTATTCTTAATAAATAATTTTCAAAAAACTATCTATTTTACACAAATCATAGTTTAAACTTTTAAAAATCTTTTTTTATATATATTGTTACAAAAAAGCTGCTTGCTGCAAGATGAGTCTTATCGCTTGTCATGAGTGTTACCACTTTTCATGAACGTTACTGTAACTAAGAATCAGAATTTTATTAATGAATTTGTTACATCACTTAAATTAATTGTTTTGTCTATTAAAACTTTCTAATTCTTTATTATAACTGCAATGAAATAATTAATTTTTCATTAAATTTGTTTTTAATCAGAAGTTATACCCTTTATTTAAGAAGCAAAGTAACACTCATGGCATAAACAACTATTAAAATGCTTTAAATTTATGAAATAAATAAATACTAATACATTTTTGATTTATTAATACGTATGTAAGAACCTTAAGCAATTTTTTAATTAATTATTGATACAAAAAAATCAATATTTTATAGAGGTCACACTTATGAGAAAAATAGTGACTGGGGAAGACATTTCTTGAAATTTCTGAAATATAAATAAAAAAACTCGCAAATAACCTACTGCTTAGAATGTTGTAAACTATAAGCAACTCATACCTGAGTAAATTTTTATATTTAAACCAAATTATTTTTTCAAATTTTGTTTCACCTAATACGGCAATACATTTGAAAACCACCCAATAAATCTGTCAGCAAACTTCATCTAAACGGAATTTATTTATGAGCTGCGAATCAATGTGCGATTTTACTTGCGTCGCACTAATTATGTCTGACACGAGCGCCTGAACTGTTATCCTTTTATACGGAGGATGACGAGTAATTATAGTAATATCCACTAAATCATACTCTTGTTCTATGACGTTACGATTCGCGAAAGTATAAACTAGCAATTTTTCTCTTTTTACTGGTTTTAGTTTTAAAGCAGTTGCTAAATTCTTTGCAATAAATGTGCGCGAAGATGCAGAATCATATAATAGCCTTGTACTTAATTTCTTGGAATCTCCCATTACCTGTACGCATGCCGTTTGCAAAATTGTCGAATATTTTTCTGGAAAATTTTGAGTTTTAATAACAGATGATACAACCGCTTGATTTTCTTGATTTTGTACAATTTCTGATTTTTTAGTATTCTCAACGGGACTAATTTCAGAGGATTTCTTAGCGGGGCAAAACAAATAATTATGTTGAAAACTCTTGCATAACTCACACGGTTGTATTTTAGCTTTACATAGAGATAATAGGTGGTTCTTATAAAAACATCGGTAACATCTTCCTTCTTTTTTTAACTTATAACGCTTTTGTTCATCTGTCATTTCCTTACATTTTAAACTATTATGATTCGAATTACAGAATACACAAACATTTTTTACGACCGTATTCAGCGCAACTGAAGTGGGAAAATTACCCTTTGTTCTGGTAGGAGCATTTTTTTCCCATAGAGATTTTTCTGGACCTTTTTAAGGAATTTCCTGATATAACAGTTGCCGCTTCCCTTGAATCAATCTCAAATTTTATAAATTTCATTAATTCATTAACATCCCCTGGCTTTTCGTTATCCTTTTTCCTTTGAAATTCAATTACCAAATTATGAGGTAATTGCCTTAAAATGATAGGGATTAGTAAATACCCAAAATTGTCCGTAGCTACTCCTATCGCCTGCAAATTTCTAATGCTTATTTCGCATTCATCATACAAATCTCTCAACATTTTCGTATTCGAGCATGACCTGATCGGTTCGATTTCTAATAATTTATTTATAAAACCGCTAATTAAAATTTCCGTTTTACCATATCTTTTTTCTAGTAAATCTAACGAGTGATCGTAATTACTTTCTGTTAGGGCTAATCCAGATACCGTTTTATAGGCTTCACCAGACAAAAATGATTTCAAATATATTAATTTTTCAATTTTTGTCAAATTATCATTAACATCAATAGTATTCTTAAAACTATTGATAAATTCAAGAAATGTATTAGGATCGCCTTTAAAATTCGGAATATTTAATTTTGGCAAATTTACAGTAGGCAATCGTGTACTAACATAAGGAACCGTACTAGCGTTTGACAACGAACTAGCGTTTCTCGATTCAACATCATTTTTAAATTTCTTCAAATTTGTTTTTATTTTAAATTTCGTTTCATTAATAGTATCATTATAATCGATACTATTTTGAACTTCCGTTTCTAAATTTGTATTATCAGTAATCAATTCTTCGATTTTCAAATTAATTTCCTTTAATTCTAATTGTTTTTCCTCCAAATTTATCAAAAATTCCGAAAGCTTATCAATATTATCTTTATTTTCAAAATCAATATCTTCAATAAACGACTCGACCTTTGTTATTAGTTTAGTTAATGACGTTTTCATAACTTTACGCTTAGCCTTTAATTTTTCAAGATTCATGCTTAGAAATAAAAATTACAGTACCTTTTTTTCTGCCGAGATTTCGAGCTTCTTTTCGGTAATCTTGAAATCACACTTCTGGATCGGGAATCTATGTTTAATCCATCTTAATGTTCCATTTGCCGGGTATCGGCGCCAGTAATGACACTGCTCATTTCTAGAGAACAGTTTTTAATCCTAGAAGACTCGAGTTATATAAGTTCGTGTTTTCTTTCTTTAAATAATATTCGATCCACTTGACATTTTTTCTTTTATTTCACACCACACACACATATATAGTTGAACAGACACTAACATATACTATTTACATAAAAAAAGATATAATACTCCCATCACGAGATGAGACTTGGGAAACTCCTTCTCTTAGACGAGTCGACTTTACAGAAGGTGTGCAAGGTGATACGGGAGGGGGAAATAATCCCGTGTTTTCAATTCGACCATTCCCCGCAAAAGAACTAGGGTTGAAATGATAGCGCGCCAATTGAGTTTCGCGCCAATAACTTGCGCTGCGCATTTATTGGCAGAAATCTGTTTTCCTTCTCTCGTTTAGCTTAGCTGTGTTTTATTTTCTCTCTCTTTAATAATTTATCCCGCCGATTTTGTTCTATCCATAGAGCAGAAAATAAATGAAGAAAGAATCAAAACTGCAGTTCTGAATGATATTTAATGTATTTTTAAAATATTAAATTTTAAGATAGTATAAGTTAAAAATTTAAAATATGCCATTAACCTTTAAAAAAGTACAAAACCTAATTATTTTTAAAATGAAAAATGTGCTTAAGGCTGTTCTTAAATCCAAAAGTCTTTATCACATAAGTTTTGATTTATTTTCGTTCAAAGGTTTGTTTTCATGAAACTAGTAGTTGTTGTTCAGAAACTATCTACCATTTTCCCGTTTTTACCCCCCCCCCCCCCCAAAAAAAAAATAGATTTTTTAGAAAATAGTGTCTAAGTGAGAGTTTTGAACAAATTTTATGCTCGAAAAATGAATAACCACTCAAACAAGGGAGAAATACGTGTTGGTCACATGATCAAAATCGTTTATAACTCAATAGGTTATTTATTGATCAAAAAATGGAAAACAATTCGATTCCAAATCGCTTCCATAGCCATATTTTCCAATTTTATATCTTTCCATTGAAAAATGAATTTCTAAATTCGTCAAAACTTTTTGCGTTTGTTCAGCAGAGCAGAGCAGTTGAGAATAGCCATAAATAAAGTAAATTAGTAGTGCATATGTATTTCATTATGGAATTGCTATTACAACTCGAGATATAATTCATTTATCGGAAATTCGGAGTTGTTGCGCTGAGAAATTTCTTTTTTAAAGAATCCCTTAAAATTAATTAAATTGTATGTATACTTTACTTCACTTTGCAGATTCCATCCATTTTTGAAATAACATTTTTGAATTTTTTTTTTTTTCAAAACTTATGCATTATCATATAAATTACATTGGTCTTTTACTAGTTTATCCTTGGTAAATTCAGAAAAGCAAAAAATAAAATTTAATTTTGTATTGTTCTGCGTAATTATTTCTTTAATTATTTTTAAAAATAGTATTTAACAAGTTTTTAATAAAATATACTGAAAGCAAAATATTCATCTTTATTATCGTAATAATACAAAAGTAACAATTTATACAAAAGTTGAGAATAAGTTTTAATGTTTAATGTAATAGTAGAATAATGACAATTTAAAAGTAGGGATGCAACGGATATTGATTTTGCCGGATATCGGATATCCGATTTGCCTGCCGGATTCGGATATCCGGTACTAAATATGTTTTTAGTTATGGTGAATGCTCGTTTATTTCTTTATACAATGCCATCTCATATAATAAATTGCAAACATGTTTCACACACCATTACAACATTTTAAACATATTGCAATATATTTTACAGAAACTATATATCTTTGACTATCAGGGCTTGAAATTCAGGTTTTCCCAGGAGGAAAGAGTTTCCCTCATAACATTTGTAAATGCAGGGGAGTTAAACTATATGAGAGGGGGGGAAATATTTTTTAAACCCTATTATTTTTTACATGCCACTTAAATATTTACAAATTATACCGACAGGACAAAATTCCACTGAAATAAATTAAATCAACAACTCAAGATAATTATCCAAAATGTTTATTTTATAATTAAAACAAAGGAAAATAATCAAACCTTATATATATTATATCATTTTTCAATTTTCACTCAATGTTATGGGCAATTAATAACTGAGTTGCTAAATGAATTTTTCAATTCATGTTTATTTGATTTTGTATGGCTTAGAATCTTTTATAGGTTACACTTTGACAAACAGAACAGAGCAACTTTTCTAACACATTAAATTATCGAAAATACTTGGTTATGCTTTTTTCATCTTATTATTTTTTCTTAATTCTTTTTCTTAATTTTCTTAATCTGATTGGCATTCATTTTTAATTTACTTTCAAGAATAATGCATGTAGGTGATTGTATTGTCAATATCCTTCGGTGATTGTATATCACTTGGTGGAATTATCGTCAATACTGTAATGTGTAATCCCTGACATTTTAGCTAATTGAATTATGTTCTACTATTTATTAGAATTTAAACCCATATGAAATTCTGAAAAGGACATAGTCAATAGGTTTCTTCTATTACATAAGAAATATGGATTATTTAAAACAACATGTCCTAATTTCTGTGAACTATGCACATCAAGTATTTATTGTTTCTAAATGTGTTTCCTTAAAATTCATCTTTTTTTTTTTTTTTTTTTTTAAATCATTTGGAAAACGGCTGTTGTTTTCGGTTGAGAATGGGCCTTGTGATGTCTGCATTTTATTTTGTTTATGATTCATCCAGGAATATTAACGTTTAATCCATGATATACATAATATATGACTTATTATATAAATCATGTTTTGAACATCATAAAAATGTTTTTACTGATTTTCAATAACTCAATGGGAAACATTTAAACATCTTGCTTTGGGCAATGGATGTCCACATTTTATTTATTTATTTTACGAAATTCTTTAAATTTAGAAGAATTTTTATTTGAATAGGAAATCAAAATGTAAATGTTAATAAAGAAGAGAGTAGAAAAGTTACAAAATGGGAAGGTGCAAATTATCAGATATGGAAAAAAATGAATCCGAACAGAAACGTTGTATGAAAGATCGTCTTTTAAATAAAAAAAGGAGGTATGATTATTGAGCCCATTGATGACAAAATGTGCGATGACTTTGAAAAATGAAAAAATCTAATGTTGATCCACTGATTGTAAACAAAAAATGTTTATTTATTTATTTATTTATTTATTTTTTTCAAATGTGCAACACAGGGTTTAATCTCATTTTGTTCAGAGCTAATTCCAGTCGCATGTGATAGAGCTCAGACTCTAGTGACCATTACTGCCCTATTAGTTATTTCTTGTTTTGGCACAGGAAAAAAATTCGCAAAATATATAAATCTGTCATAGAAAAAATGTAGCTGATTTCGTCCATCATGGCAAAAATAAATTTTCAAAAATTGTCGACCTGCCTGAAAAAATTTGAACTTTGAGAGAACTTGGGTAGTGGGAAAATATATCGAAATTCGTCAATCAATTACAATAAAATATCGTAAAATTTGTTAAGCTGTCACAAGGAAATATCATGAAATTCGTCAGCCAATAACAAAGGACAAAACACAAATTTTTCAGCTGGACACAGGAAAATAATTGTTAATTTCATCAGAATGTCACAAAAAGGGAAATTTGCCAATCAGTCGCAGAATAAAATAGCTAAATTTGTCGATTAGTTGAGAGAAATAAATTATGAATTTTGCCTGTTGGTCTCCAGAAAGAAAAAGTTGTAAAATTTTGTAAGACCAGCAAACGGGAAATTTTGTGAGAAAAATTACAAAACATTTCAATCAAACGCAGAAAAACAATCATGAATTTTGTATAATTGTCGTAAGAGCAAACTGTGAGATTTGTCAATCGATAGAGGAAAATATCAAGAAAATAGTCAGTCGGTCCTGAGACTTGACCCTCACTTCACAAAGAAAAAAATTTCAAAAAGTGATTTTTTTGGGAAACAGGAATGACACAAGATTCTTTAGTGCATGAATCCTGCCATCCCGTCCCGAAATTCAAACCCTGTATGTGTATAATAATAATATTGAATAAAAAATGCAATTCTAATATTTAAATACTCTGCTTATTTGTCATTGAACCGCTGAAAATTGCTTATAATATGTACAATGAAATGGCTGATAATTTTTAGAACAAATTTTACATGTTTATTAATATGTCTATAATTGTAAAGAATTTTCACAAAGAAATACATAGCATCCTTTTATAATGTAAACATAAAAGTCTTACTAATATACCAATGGTTGAAGAGTTATATCCAAATACAGGTTTAATTGATGATTTTTTTTTCATGTTTTAATTATTCAAAAATGTCTTACCTTAAGCTATATTTAATTTTATTTTAAGGTAAATCACTTTGAAATTTATGAAAAGAAAAAATTACTTTTAATTTTAAATATTTATAATGAAGTCACAAAAATAACTAGTTGGATGCACCAATCCTAAGACTCTCTTCTATTTCATAGATCTCAATTTTCAAAAAATATTTACAAATATTAATACTACATCAATATTGTTAGTTCAATATCATACCAACTTTGATTTTCATCTAGAATTTTTGCTGCAGTCAATTAGATTAAGAATGAGTTAATCTCGATCATGTTATTTATTAAAATTAATATTTTTTTGTTATTCCGCTATACATCAGCTGTTTGCGAATAGCCAGTTTTAGCAAGATGCAAAATTCCCATTGCTGCATGAACTGCCAATTCAAAAACATTCGAAAAAAAAATTAAGGGAGGAAATAGCTCCCCCCCCCATTTCCCCCTTTTTATACTTAATCATTGAATCCCCTAAACTAACCAAGGATATGCTTTATCACATAAAAAAAACCTATATCCAAAATTCATAGCAAATTGAATAATTCTTCATAAAAACCCATTTATATAATTTAAGAAGAGTTATCCCCGTTCTTTATACTTAAACATTAAACTTCCAAAACTACTCAGAGATTCGCCTTATCAAAAAGAATGTACATCCAAAATTTAAAGCAAATAGGATATTTCTGCATAAAAACTTATTTATCAAATTTAAGGGGGTTTGAGGTAATCTCCGGTATCCCTTTTATGCTTAACAAAAGGACCCCACAGCTAATTAGGGAAGCATCTTATCACTATAAACCTGTATCCAAATATTAAAACAAATTGGTTAATTCTGCAAGAAAAATCATTTACCTAAATTAAGAGGGGTAGTCCTACCGATCCCCCATTTATACTTATCCAATGAACTCTCAAAACAAATCAGGGAAGTGCCTTATCCAAATGAACCTATATCCAAATTTTGAAGCAAATCGGTAAATTTTATGTGAAAAACCCATTAAACTAAATTCAAGATGGGGGAGTTACCTCCCATCCCCCCCCCTCTTAGACTTATCCAATGAACTCGCAAAACTAATCATGGAGGTGTCCTCATCAGAATGATCCTATGTCTAAAACTACAGCCAAAAACATGTACAAAATGTTTGGTTCCTTCTATGTATAACTTCATACAATTTTTGATGATATGATGGTGACACTGGGACAGACAGGTTTTGAATAAACATGTTTTTAGGGATATTGGATCCCTAAAACATATAAATTTGTCGAAAAAAAATGATTACATTACTTTCTACTATCAAGGATAGAAGAAAGTAAAAAATGTTTGTTTGGTTGTTTAACTTATAAATCAATTAACCCATTATTTAAACTAAGCGAAAGAAAGAAAATTAATAAAATCGTAGTTTATTAAACAATTTCAAATTTTATAAAGACTAAAGACAGAAACCAATATTTAGAAATGCATAAATAATGCATGTAAGGTAGCAAAAAGCCATTTAGAATCTACTATCATTCGCTCCTGTAATCTATATATATAAAAGAAAGTCTGGATTTCGTATTAATCACAGAACAAAAAAATCTACCGAACCAAAAATCTTGAAAATTGGGATAAAAATACTTCCCATAATACTGAGTGCCACTAAGAATAGATTTTTAAAAATTCCACCCCTAAGGGCGGGGGGGGGGGGGGGGGGGGGGTGAAAAAAAGAACGAGTTAAAAAAAATTCCTTAAAAATCGGCTTTAGCAGTTATTTTTCAATTGATAACATATTTTAGTGTATTTTTTCATGCTGAATTGAATGGTACCAAGCAAAATCTTTTAAATCCAGTAGTTCGTGAGATACTTCACATTTTTCTAATTTGGCGATGTCTTCGGCGCAAAAACCTGACATTTTCAATCCTTATCTATATATATAAAAGAAAGTCTGGATTTCGTATTATTCACAGCACAAAAAAATCTGCCGAACCAAAAATCTTGAAAATTGGGATAAAAACCACTTCTCATAATACTGAGTGCCGCTAAGAAGAAATTTTCGAGAATTCCACCCCCAAGAGAGGTGAAAAAAAGAACGAATAAAAAAAAAATCCTTAAAAATCGGCTTTTGTAGTTATTTTTCAACTGATAACATATTTTAGTGTATTTTTTTATGCTGAATCGAATGGTACCAAGCAAAATCTTTTAAATCCAGTAGTTCGTGAAATACTTTGCATTTTCCTAATTTGGCGATGCCTTCTGAGCAAAAACTTGAAATTTTCAATCTATCTATATAAAAGGAAGTCTGAATTTTGTATTAATTATTGTACAAAAAAATCTGTTGTACCTACAATTTTGAAAGAGAGTTCTATAATCAGGTTAACATGATTATGTAAGATATATTTAATTATATCAATATATATAAAACGCAAAGTGAAATTTCATTCCGGCCGCTTATAACTTAAGTTCTACTAGATAGATTTTAATGGAACTTACATTGTTACTTGGATAATTTTTCTGAAATTTTGTAGCAAATGAAATATAGCATTCTACGTTGCTTAATTGAATACTTATGGAGAGATGTTTTAAATCAGATGAACCCAATTACAAAAGGTTGGCCTTATTTTAAAGGCTCTGCTGAATGAATTTTTATGTGATTAAAACTGTTAACATGTTGAGCGCTACGTCATTCATTGGTGACTAACATTGAACTTTCCGTTTAGATGATGGACTTTTCACCGATGACAGACAGTCTAAAGTATGATATAAAACTAAAAATTACTATGATATAAAAATTTCATTTGATTCAAAGTTTCTTTAAAAAACACTGTCCAGCGTAGCGGGTGAAGGCTGCTAGATGGTATATAAGCCTGCGCTTCTCTGTCGCTTTGCTCAGCTTAGCTTTTTCTACATGATGAGTCTTGTACTGATGAAGAATCTCGACAATAGATTCGAAACAGCTGTTTGCAACCTTTTCTTTCATTATTTGAGCATTTCTAAATGTTGGTTTTCTATCTTTTTACACTTTTAAAAAGGCTTTATTTGCTATTTTGACTTCAAATTATGTTTTACAATCCGAAAGTAAAGATACAATTTTCTAAAAGATATAAATGTAAAATCTTGAATTTATTACAGAATTTTAATATAAATAGTAAGGAAAGCTGGCAATTTTTTAAGCTTTTGAGAATTATCTTTTACTCACATTGATAGGGAACTTATTATTTCATCTTTTGCATTATAAAAAAAGTTTTTCAGTATTATTTGGGATCAAAGGATTACTGTTATTCATCTATATTTGCTTTGCTGCATTCTCCGGATATCCGACAGAGAAGTCGGATATCCGGTGATTGTGATCCGGATATCCGACGATATTTCGGATATTGAAAAATCAGCCGGATATGCCGGATATCGGATATTGGCCGGATATCCGTTGCATCCCTATTTAAAAGTATATGCCTTTTTGGCAAAATTTTTTGGACCAAGCCAGATTTTACTGGTTTTTGAACAGATTTGGTTTCGTCGAGGAAATTATATTCATACAGGATGATTCGAGCGGAGCTGAATATTTTGATCCGTGAAGACTAGGAAAAATGAAATCAATAGCGGCTTCGTACGGAAAAAATAAGTTAGGCCCGGTCCGATCCTTCATGAAAATGTAAGGCCCGAGTCTTCAGAAAAAAAGTAAAGCCAGAGCCCGGCCATGCCCAAATGCTGTTAATAAAAATCAGGCTGAGGCCCGGCACGAGCAGATAGATCTCTTTGCGTCCGTTCTCCAAGGTTAAATGATTTCCCTTTTAAGTCAATAAGATACAAGTTAACAGCGCCAAACTGTCGCACACCTGGGAAATGTGGCAACCTACGCGTTTCTCTTTTACGGCGCAGCGTACGGACGAAAAATCGACGTTCCGATATGAAAGAAATGGAACCGTCTTAAGCTACGTCACGTATGATTGACAGGTCTCTTCTCCTGCTGGGACTATTCTTTCATTAAGTGAAAACTATTTGTCTTAGAAACATGGCTCGTATTTCATTTCATAGAAAATGTTGTTACCTTGAATTATTATGTTCATCAAAACTTATACTTAATGCCATTTAGTATTTTTCAGGTCAGCTCGTGAATCATACTCTCAACTTTGCATTTTTAAAAATAAGTTAAAAATGACAAATTAATATATATATAAATATATATATTTTTTTACTCTTGTATTATTTGCATTAAAATGCAAAAGAAACTTAACCACTGTTGTAATTGAAAAAATATTTCGTGAATTATATTTTATTATTAGTTATCTATACCTCCTAGAGGTCTGCACGGGCCGGAATTTCTAGGCCCGGGCCCGGCCCGGACCGTAGGAAAAATTTTTCGGCCCTGTCCGGATCGTACAGAAATCAGTGAAACAGGCCCGGCCCGGCCCGTTTTGGCCCGTTGCAATTTCTACGATTTCTAAAAAATTCAGATTTTTATCATATAATCAAGATTCCTTTAAAGCAGCGGTTCCCAAACTTTTTGGCTTGCGGAGCCCTTTTTGAGTAGAATTTCTAAGGCGGAGCCCCTGAACCCAACGAAACTCTAT
Organism: Maratus speculifer; assembly: GCA_964019185.1. Lineage (NCBI taxonomy): Eukaryota > Metazoa > Arthropoda > Arachnida > Araneae > Salticidae > Maratus > Maratus speculifer. The sequence continues at coordinate 387,738,780 of OZ025294.1, forward strand.
GGTATATAAATTAATGTTTTTTCATGCCTATGGACATGAGAAAAATCTACTGGATAAAAATCCGAGGCAGTAATTTTCAACATGGGACCAAAATTCTCAGTTGGCCCTTTCATGATACAAATATTCTAAATTCATACGAGAAATTTTAAAAATAAAATTTTCTATTACATATCACTTTAACAGTTTTATTTAATATTACTATTATTGGACACAATAAATAAAAAAAAGGATTAAAATCCTCCTTTTTTTTTCTTTTTTTATTAAAATACAGCAAAAAATATTGTTAAAAATTTGTGATTTTTGAAAGCCTTTTGTAACGTCAAACTCTGTTTTACAGGAGCGATGTTCAAGCAAGACTGTTAAGGGGTTAATGACATCCGCTTTTAAAATAAAAAGTATTGTTTTGGAATTTCCAGTATGAACTCTGAATTAAAAATCAAATTGGTAGCCTGTTTGGATTATGCATTGCATTATAGCTTACATAAAACTATTTTTATTTATGGCGAAAACTATACACAGAAAAAAAGTAAGTTATACAGTTTTCCAGTGGCGTAGGAACTTTGTTCAAATGGGGGGAGCCGGGGCACATTGTGGAAAGTAAATGGTTGGGAATTTTTTCATTCATTTAGGAGTTTTCTTTCATAGTGTTGCACTTTTCACAAACAAAAGTATTTAATAGAAACATATCAAAAGATCATCAACTGTTTAATCCAGTTAAAATAATTTTTATTAGATATACTTGATGCATAGAAACATAGTTTATGCACGATCCCGAATACATCCCGGATTCTTCCACTCCCATTTGCCAAAAGGTAAAAGTTCCTTCTATTGGTTTGCTTTCAAAGTCTTTACGAATCTCTTCCAAATCAATTCTCCAGGCAACTTCTTTATAAATAAATACGTAGTAGCATCAAGAAATTGAGTACAATATTTTGTAGTAAACCTTTAACATTAAGACCTCCTTTCTTTCTGGCAATCGAGAGGGTTTGAAAAGAGATGAAGACACAACCAAGTAGAGATCTGCACGGACCGGGTTCGGGCCGATTTCCATTAACGGCATTCGACTCGGGCCGGGCCTAGTCACTAATTTTTTCGAGCCAGGCCTAGTTACTGATATTTTCGGGCGGGGCTCGGACCTTAATTTTTTTCTTGGAGTATCGGGCCTGGCCTAACATTTTTTCCATAGGAATCCGAGACTGATTTCATTCTTCCTAGTCTCCAAGGACCAAAATAATCAGTTCCTCTTGAAACATCCCGTGTGAAAATACTTTTTTCGACGTGGCCAAGTCTGTTCATAAATCAGTAAGATTTCGCTTGGTTCAAAAATTTTTGCAAAAAAAGGCATATACTTTTAAGTCGTCATTATTCTACAATTAAACATTAGAATTTATTCTTTTTAAAGAATCGGAGATTTCTAGGCTTATTAAAATAGAGTTAAACACATAGAAAAAACATGATTATGGCAGAATTTTCTTTTAAACTGAAAACTGCAAATTTTAAATTTTAAACTATGAAATTTCAACTATAAAATTTCATCTATGAAAAATGAGTACAACAATACGCAAGAAAAAAAAATGATGCGTTAAACAGTTACATTTGCCAAGAAGAAAACGTATTTTTTTCTTTCCAATGCGATTCTTTCTTTGAAGATTTTACTTTTACCATATACCATATTTTAGATTTTTATGTCTCCATTACATGGATTATGGATTAATAATACTAATGATAACTGAAACATTTACATACAACAAACAAAGGCTCATTAAAAGCATAAATACCGCAGTCTACGGCACTTCTGCATAAATAGAGATTATAAACATGGGGGGGGGGGGGGGAAAGAATAAGTTTTTTTGGTCTGAACTCTTCCGTCAGAGTAAAGATCAATGTTCTGTAGAAATTCACTTGGCCCGGGCCAAGTTCGGGCCGAAGTTTTAACTTTCGGGCCGGGCTCGATTCGAGCCGGGAAATTTCGGCCCGTGCAAACTTCTTCAAGCAAGTGTGCTCACTCCCTCTCCTCTCTTTTGTTTATGTTTATTGTGTGATTTTTTTTCAAAAGTAGACTTTATTTTTTAACTTAACAGTGTATCGTAAGCAGATGTGGTGCAAGAATTTCTCCCGGGGGAGCATAGCCCGCCTGAAATATTCTAGGGGGAGGCCACAGCTCCCCTAGCTCCTCCACTTCCTACGCCTATGAAGTTTTCGTTTGCAGATAGATACTTCTGTATAATTCCAATAGGCTACTCGCGAGAAAAAAATGCGAAATTCCAGTCATCCATGAGCAGTGGTGTAATTGGGTGGGAACGCGTGGGAGCGCCGTTCCCAGAAATATTTGGTGTGCTATAACAAAAAAAAAAAAAAAAAAAAAGGTTTACGAGCGCAATCTTTTTTTTTTTTTTTTTTTTTTTTTCCAAGCAAAACGTTATTTTTTCCCTAGTTTTAAGATTTGTTTCCACTTATCAAGAAAGAAGATATTTCGACCAATCAGATGCTTTGAAGCCATCGTGTTGCCACCGTCCCTTGCATACTAGGAACGCTTCGATTTTTTAAAAGTGTGCACGGTACCCTAAGTTTTGACTCGAGTATTTTATAAAATATTTCTTAAACTTCTTTAATCTAATAATAATAATAAAAAAAGTGAAAAAACTGAAAAAAATATTGATACCAAAAGTGAAGGGATCACACGCTGAAAAAAATCCGTCTTTGGCAGTTGCCTATTTTTTCGTCAGCGCTGAGGCATGGTTTTCAGGGGGCAGAGGTTCTGAATTGATGTCAGTTGCCCTATTTTTATTGTATGAAAGCAAATTACATTACTATAAAAACATCAATATAATAATTATAACGGTTGATTTTTAAAAAAAAAGTCGGCTTTTGATTAAAAGTTTAAAATTGACTTTTGGATTAGCAAAAATCCGATAGCATCATATTCTATGAGAAGTTGAGTTCCCACAAATGTTTTTTTCCAACTACACCATTGCCCATGAGTAGAGTAATTATGTAACACGTTTTCATTAGTCCCGCCTACCCGTAACAGAATCACGCGATTACGGAATATTTTTTCGGTTTAGTACTTCTGAACATGCATCTAAAATAAATCGCCTCTCAGTTTCTTTTTTTGAACCATTTTTAAAAAACATACTTAGAAGCAGAGCATCGTTTTACTGTTTAAATGGGCAGGGCAAGATCTATAAACTGTATTGTTAGGTGCAGAATTGTTCACTGTTTTTGATATTTTTTTTAAAGTACTGACTATTAATTATAGTTTTGAAAGAAACTTTCCATTATCATTGTTTTTGCCTCAAAGCAGATATGCAGTTAAAAACTGCACCTGTTAAACGAACTGCAACTAGTAGACAAACTTCACTAACAAAGTGGGATTAAATTTATATCAGGGCGGGTATTCATTGATAAAAGATCTAAAAAACGGGTGGAGCTGAGCAAAATTTTAAATTCTTATTACAAATGTAAGGAACGGGTATATATTTATTAATTATTACAGTCTTATATCTGATTGGAAAATGTGGCAGAGATCAATTAAAATAAAATTTTAAACATTGATTGTAAGTGATACAAGATGCTAAAAAATATATGTTTTCAGCAATATACATTGTTTATAAAAGTAAGTATAATTATATAGAACAGCACCAAAAATTGAAATAACTAAGAAATTATAAAAATAAAATAAATAGATTAAAGAAATTTAAGGTATGAAAAGAAAAAAAACTATACACACAACGTACATAAATATTAAATGAATCAAATGAAGGATTTATTAAATGATACAAGATATTACAAACAAAGGGGCGTTTTAATCGACAAATATTGTTGTACAATGAAAAACAGTGTAGAAAATTTAAATATACAAATAACTTAAACCGATTAAAGAATTTAAATTTATATATAAAAAAAAGAAATATATACATACAATATACACAAATTTAATAGGAATCTAACGAGGGGCTTTATGATTGAAGATGCAATAAAAAATATGTTACTATGAAAAATACTATGAAAAATTTAAATAACTAAAAATTATTACAAATGAAATAAATCGATTAAAAAAAGTTCAAAGATATAAAATAAAAAGAAATACTTACACACATTACACACAAATGAATCAAGGGAGAAATTTTAAATGATACAAGATCTTTTTTTAAAAAGACGTTTTAAACAACATACATTGTTTCAAAAATTAAATACAATTTTGAAATCTAGGATAGAAGATTTAAATAAGTTAAATTTAATAAAAATAAAATAAGCAGTTTGATTAAATTAAAATTACAAAAATAAAAATAATACAATATGCAATATATACAAATATTAAATGCCGATAGTTTTTTTCTTCTGCATAAAGTTCGACGAAGAATAATGTACAAAAGTTTAGAGTGAAAAATGTGCTTGAATTGTTCTGCGCAGTTTTTTATACCTGGTGCAAAGGACAGCACGCATTTCTGACGTCAAAGAACGTCATGATGAATTATAGCTAATCAGAATCTCTATTTATCCCACAAGCATTCAACAAAAGCCAATCATATACCGCAATGCTTGAGGGAAACATTGCAAGCTCCGCCCAGTGCTAGTGGCCAATTTTCGACAATTGTAAGCGGATGTCTGGTTCTGCATTTAACTAGGTTCTGTATTTCGTTTTGATACTAGTGTAAGTGGAGAATCCAGCTTCACACAGACATGTCGTTAAATATGGGAGTAAAATTAATTTTGCTCTCTCTGACAAGATTTTATATTCATCTATCAAATGACACCAAATTTCAGTGATACGCTTTGTTTGAAAAGAGATTACGAAATTACTCTGAGATTTTAAATCATTGAGGGTATCGTATTCCTGAGAGCTTCAGCTGTGTGGTTTTGTTTTTACACTGAATTTATTTTGTACCCATTTCGTCCATAATATTATTTTAAGCAGCTAGAAAGTAATGCTCAAAATCTATCAGAGCTTCGAGATGATCTTGAATACTTTTATGATTTTTTTTAACTTGATGTTATGGTCATTTAAGAACATTTTAGTTAGAAGCAAATAACTTTCTACACATTCAAACCAGGAGGTAAATTTCCTCACAAACACTGACACTTTGGAATTTGCATCAAAAACAGTAACACTTTTTCCTTGTAACAAATTCATTTCGTCTGTTTTACTAAGAATGTCCACCACACATGCCAATTTACATCAACAGTCTTTATCGTACACTTTTCCTCAACCATTTTTCTTCAGTATGCAGCATCAGGGATTGATATAGACTTCCTATATTTTCGGAAATTAGTTAAAAAAATTCTACTTTTAAGTGGTGTTGATTTTATAAAGATTTTTTTATTTTATTTTTATGGCATCATTCAGAACTGTCATAAATTCAAGAGCTATCAAAACCAGAGATACCAAAAAAGAATCAAGTATAAATATGTGAATAGGCGGAGCTCGAAACTGTTCTCCCTTAAAAACAACAAGAACAACAACAAACTTTTTTCCCTTTTGTTCAGCTAGGAAAGTTACTAGCACTGGCGGGCTTTTTCTGTTTCGACTTTCGACTCACATTGTGCATTCTATTCAGAATGCTATTTCTTGTAGCTCACTTTAAATCTAACTTTTAAAACACATTAATGCGGAAACATAAAATTAAATGCAGAAACAATATGTAACTAAATGCAGAAACAGCATGCAACTAAACGCAGAAACATACTAATTGCTGAAGCATAAAATAAAACAAATCAAACCGAAAATATTATACAGAAATAGATATGTACATAATGCAAATGGTTAGAATAACTTGAAGTCCATTATTCTATTTTCTAACTCAGTTATTAGGATGAGCGAAGCGAATCCTCTACTAGGCCACTCAAATTACATTTTGCCGTACGCCTTACAAAAAAACTATTCAATATTTTGACTTCAAATTGAACACGAAAATAAATTATGATCTGTAGATTTGCACAATATAATTTTTTTTACAGTAAAACGTTAAAAAAATATTATTTTAATTAATTTATTTTACATGCATTTCCAATACGGACGCATTTTAGCAAATAAATAAAAAACGAAACGCGTATATTTTCAGAAAAAAAAATATATAAATCATGGAGTAAGTACTTATAGATAGAATCATGATTAATTTAATAAATAAAACATGTTTTCATTATTCCGCAAAATCGTTTGCACAGATGACACTTAAACATTTAAAAAAAAAATTGTATTATGGATTTTTGGTGCTACTTTGAAATACCCCCCCCCAAAAATTACGCGCCAAATCTGGCACTCCCTACGCACTTTTCCTTCGGACCTTTTAGGTTTGCTGTTACTCAGCTTCATTCCTTCATTTGTATTTTTTATGTATTCATTGTATTTTTTAGGTATTCCTTTTTTGTATTTAACGATTAAGTAATTTTTGTTTATTAATTATTTGTATTCAGCGAGAATTCATCTTGGCGAGAAAAAGCGTTAGAAGCGGGTATTTTGCTTGGCGAGAAAAAAAAAAGTCGCCAAATTTTCGATTTGGGGGGGGGGGGGGTATATCAAAGTAGTTCCAAAATTATATTAAAAAATATTGTTATTTTCAAATACATATCTGTTTTGTAAAATAATGCTTCGCGAATCCAAACAAAGCATGGCTTTTGCTAGTAAATATATTTATTTCACACACATACAAATTCCTACATACTTTTAAAATTTTGTCACCTGCAATATACTAATTTTTTTCATTCCGAACATCGCGGAGCCCCTGGAAAGTTCAGGCGGAGCCCCAAGGGCTCCGCGGAGCACACTTTGGGAACCTCTGCTTTAAAGAATACTCCATACATATCTATGGAATGTTTTTACAGTATATTTTACAGGAAATATACATTAACAACATTAATGATTATTTAGATTCTCAGGCTTTCAACATTCGAATAAAGATTCATTAAAAAATTAATATCGCTTAGAATAAAAGAAAAAAAAAGCTAAAAACATCGTTACTTTTGAAGCTGTTTAATAAAAGAGGATCTCATCTATAAAAATATTTCCTTATCATTTTTTTTTTAAAGATTTTAAATCCAAATTCATTCTTAAATTCAAAGAAGCTCCTTTCTGATACATTTCTAAATTAATTTTTTTCTCAGAAACGCATAAGATTAGCAGGTATCTTTATTCAGAAACTATATAATCGAATGGCGTTATCCAATTTTTTGATACAAGCAATTTAAGAATACTGCAAGGAAATGAAATACTTTCATAATTAGCGTTTTGAATAGGATTTCCGGAAGCGATAACATGGGAAGGGATTAAAAAAAAAAAACATTCAATCATCTGAGAAACTATTCTATCTCAACAAGGTAATACAAGTATTTTATTTACCAAAAATGAAAAACACTTTTCGATTCCAAATCCATTCAATAGTTAAGCTTATCACTTTTATACTTTCACAATTTAAAATTAATCAGAAAATGTGTCAAACTTTCCATTATTGAGAAATTAATTTAAAAACCATCAAGAAGTATTATCCAAAGATTAAGCTAACATAAGTTTTTTATCGCTGTTAATAATTTTACATGAGTATAAGCTAAAAAAATATTAAAGCGGGTTATACACAATGTAATTCTCCGATGCCGATCTCTACACTATAAATTTTTATATTGATGCTGTCAAACTAGTATGGCTCGTGACGCACATTTATACTTATTCTCGTTAAAACCATTTTCGTTGAAAAAAGCTCATATTTTATCGTTTTTGTCGAAATCTTCAAAACGGGCCGGCAGGCCCGAAATTTTTTTAAATCGGCCCGACCCGTCTGGCCCGTTCAATTTTTGCCGGGTCGGGTACGGGCCACGGGCCAAGCCCGGGCCCGTGCAGACCTCTAATACCTCCTCGATTTGTACTGCAGTTGAAGCGTATTTAAAATGAATAACTGAAATTCTCTTTTTATTGCAAAGATGTTTTTGTTATCTGCTATCATTAACTATTTATAGAATTGACGAAACATTCCGGCACATCTACTGCACTGCATTTCTGCCACCATCCCTATCGGCATGGTGGAAGAAATACGGTAGTCAAGTTTTGCGTATTTTATTTTGTAGTAATCGCCAAATGAAAATGAACACGGAGAAGCTGCGAGACTTACAGTATAGGGGAGAATGGGGATACTTGAGCATAGGGGATACTTGAGCCACCCCTATTATCTCTACAGTTGGTTAATTTTTCTTTCTAAAACTGCCAATATGATAACATATTTATAGTTCTGAACATGTAAAAAAGAAATCACACATCTTGGTACCATTTTGAAAATATAGTGATTAATAGTTGTCTTTTCCCTATCTGAAGTAAATATTTGGGTGCATGGCTTTTTTGTTTTTTTGTAATCAAAGTTTTGTTTAAAGTTGAAACTATATACATACATTCAATAAGCATAATTTCAACTGTATTTTGAGTCTAAAATAGTTCTAATAGCTGCATGCTTTATTTAGTAAAACTCTGGGAAACAAAAATAGTGATAGTGGGGATACTTGAGCCAATGAGAGTGGGGATACTTGAGCCATGTCTCAACCATCCCCACTAGAAATTAAACATCGGTGAAACAAACAAAAAATAAAATTCCATCCTTATATTCACTAATAGATATTTTTCTGGATAAAAGGGAGAATAATTTTCCATTTTATTTTTTTTTTCTTAAAAAAAATAACGACCTAAAAATGTTTAAAAATGTATATTTTTAAATGGAAATATCTACTTTATTTTTCATTTTGACTAATAAAATAGCCTGTCTAAATAAATGTAAACATAGTTTTCAATTTAACTTTCATTAAATTAAAATAACTTTTTAAAACGGTTTTACAGGCTATAATCTCTAATACTTTAATTAGTTAGGTCCAACATATTAAAATATTTATTTTTTAATAAAACATATTAAGATTAATATTTTATATTGAAATCGTAACCTCTGTTACTGTAACTTTTTTTTAACTAAGAAAATTGAAGAAAAATTGGTAAAAAGAGCACACAAAAAACAAGAAAAGCAACAAAAATCCCAGTTCAAACTTACTTGCATGGAGCCAAAGAAGAAGACAAAATCTCTTCCTGTGAAATCAAAAAAGTGTTTGAAATAGTAGAATGATACATCTGGCTTAAATTCCGACAGCTACTAAATTAAAAGCGTGAGTTCGACAATATCATTAGAGGAAAATTCTGTCAATGATGGTGATGATGTGAAAAGAAAACCTTCTATTGATGGTTGGTTACTAATAAAATATGCCAGAAAGAAAACTGTAAAATATTTGTTGGATAAGTGCTTAATATTTTGAAAATGAAATTTGCCCGAAGAATTGCAGATTCCAAATTTAAATGGCTTTGAACTGAGGATGTTTCTACCGTCGTTATAACTCAAGTTGAAATTATCCTCCGACAACCAGTTTTAACGACAAAAAATGATCGTATTACTAGCTTTGTTTTCTCAATTGGTTTTGAAGGACTTTACGTTTCATAATTTATCATTCTGTAGAATGTTTGTGCAAAAAGTAAAGCGAAAAAAATTACTTTTGTAGGTATTTTTCCTTACAAGGAAGGTCTCCATACGGGTATACTCAGAAAAATCTGAAAAAATTACAGAATGTTCTTCTCATATAGTTATATATGTTTATAAAAAAAATTTCGGCGGAATCTCCTTATAACGTCCGTAAAAAAATAATAAAAATTTCGTTTATTTGGCGATTTATCTCCGGTTGGCGAAAAAACGAAATTTTGAAAAATATGCTTTTACGCTTCGAATACCTTTTAAAAAAAAAACTTTCTATGTTCAATTTATTTTAAAAAGTTTAGTTTAAGTAATTTTAGTTTTGCATTTTTACTTTAAGTGTAATTTGTCATATAAGTTTATATGTACTTATAACAAAATGAAATTAATATATTTTATCATTTAAAACACAATTTAAATTGATTAAAATTGTTCCAAATTGAAAAATACACTCTTAAAAATCTGCTGCATTTTGTTGCAACGCACTCTCTTGCTTGTATAAAAAACGGTTACTTGGCCGTGAAATGGAACTTTCTCATTGGTTGAAATAGAGGTATTATATACAAGCGGTGGAGTGCGTTGCAACAAAATGCAGCAGATTTTAAACAGTACGACACGGTCAATTCACTGTGCTATGGAGCATTCTCATTGGTGAGAAGAGAGATATTCTATAAAAGTAGCAGAGTGACGTTGCAGTAAATGCTGCAGATTTTTAACAGTGAAGTCAATTAAAATCAATTTTCAGATTCGTTAAAATCGTCTGCTTTTGGCGAGGAAATGCACTGCTCGCCAAATCCCGAGTCGCTTTCAGCTTTTCACGCCAATTATTCCAAACTATTTTATTTTTTTACATATCTAATAATGTAATTCCGCCGCTAATTTTCACTGATCCTTTATTACCTACATGAGTAGTTTAATTCGTATTTTTTTCAAAAAATTCTGAGTATGCCCCCAATGGAGACCTTCCTTGTTAGTGGCTCAAGTATCCCTTCACCATGGCTCAAGTATCCCCGCCATGGGGATACTTGAGCCACGATGTAAAACAAAAAATAAACATTTATTATACATAGAAAAATAGTTCAAAATTAATTGAAAGTGGTTTTTAACCGACTTCAAAGAGGAGGTTATGATTTCGACCTGTATGTATTTGTTGTTCACGCATAACTTTTGCAAATATGAACCGATTTTGATAATTCTTTTTTTGTTTGAAAGCGTATGAGGCCCATGTGGTCCCATTCGAATTTCATAAAAATCTGATAATTAGAACTTTTTAAAAATAAAAACTTTAAATTTCAAATTCATTTTTAAGCAATCGACCAATTAGAAATGTTCATTTTGCATGCTTTTATATTACACTTACATAGACACACGATCTTTTCACTGTTAAAAGTTTGAAGTTTTTGCTGCATCGTCACTCCACCGCTTTTATGGAATATCTCTATTTTGACCAATGAGAATTCACTATAATATAATGAAGTAATCATTTCCTATAAAAGCGATGGATTGACGATAAAGTAAAAGTTTACAATTTTTAAGTGTTCAAAGTGCAAAATCCTAACTGGACGAGGGCCAAGATTCACATAAATTTTGAGCTGTTTGCGAAACGAGATTTATTTAAGAATTTTTTAAAACATTGAAAAATTTGCTAAAATTCAGGCTTCAGATTCGTTAATCTGGTTTCGCCAACAGCGCAAATTCTACCTGGATTCCGGACAAGTTCTCTTATGCAAGAAACCGGAAATGTAGCATCTAGGGGATATAGTGTGGAAATCGGCTATCTCAGGGCGTGTTCAGAGCAACTTACAAAAGTAACCAATGTTACCGACCGATTGTACGGCAGTACGAAAACAAATTGTGGCATCAATGAAAACTATTCTGTTGAATTGTAGATGACGTCAGACTTCGCTTTGATTTTCATTTCGTACTTGTCTACAATCGGTAAGTAGTCGGTAAGTAACCGGTAAGTTGTGCTGAACACGCCCTCTGTAATACTTAAAAAAAGTGCTAAAATGTTCTATTCTTTAAATATGCAACAATGCTAATGAAATTTAAAGATAGAAGCGACATCTGCAAGACATTTTCTAAAAATAAAAGAATTATTGCTAGTCTAGATAATGTAACACGAAAATGCCGCAGATGTCGCTGTGATCGACACGTTGGAATTCAGTAGCATCGTTGCACATTTAAAGGATACAATTTTTTAGCACTGCTTGCATTGTAAAAAATTGAACCCTTTTGCTGCATCGTCACTCCATCGTTTTTATAGGAAAAGATTACTTCGCTCTATTATGGAGCATTCTCATTGGTCAAAACAAAGAAATTCTATAAAAGCTATGGGGTAACGATGCAGATTTGGTTACCGGATTAGACACCAGAATGATTTCAGATTTTGTCATGTAGGATACCTCGATGTGAATATGACGACACATGGAGCACAGTATACGATTGATTAAAAAGATTCTGGACAAAAATGAATCATCAAGGGGGTCCTTGTGGCCGAGTGGTTAAGACACCACGCTGCTAATCTCTTGAGAGCGTAGGAGATTGTAGGTTCGAATCCCACTAGCTCCGTTGCACACACTCTTTATGTGTAGCTCCCGGTTGTACTCTTCTTGTGTCGTAATATTTCCTCGTGATATCTTGTCTTTGTATGTCCACGATTTTGTAAAATAATACGATTATGTATTTATGTCTGTGTAGAAATAAAGGATCATTCGACGTACAATCGAATTCTACCAGGAAATCATCGTCAAATTTTATAATAGAAAATGCCTAGCATTGCGATACATTGTTAAAAATTTAACTTTTGCTGCATCGTCACTCCATCCCTTTTATGGAATATCTCATACATACACTGTAAAAAAATTGCCCTTTTGCTGCATCGTCACTCCCCCGCTTTTATAAAATATTTGTCTTTTGACCCATGAGGATGCTCCATGATAGGCTGAAATAATCGTTTTCCATAAAACCGGTGGAGTGAGTTTCAAATTTTTAACAGTTTAGTTGGGACAAAAGCGTTCGTAAAAAAAGTATTTGGGCATCGAATGTTGTCACTCTCTTATAGATGCAGCCAAGTACAGGTTATGATTTTCGGATTCCTCGTCGAATCATCACCGCTCATTTCCGATGCCTTTACTGCATTTATAGGAATTAGATTGTTGTTGTTTATCTATTGAATCATTGAGCGATTTTTGTTAAAATCTTTCTTTTTGCTTTTTCTGACTGAAGGGGGAGTACTTTTGACTACACTAGAAAAGCATTTTACTATTCATTGATACATTGAGTCATTTTGCTGTTTACTCATATATGGAAGCGCTTTGCCGCGCGCTTATGTGTAAGGACACTTTACTTGAGGCATTGTCACCTTTCGATAATCACTTCCGATGTCCGTACGATTAGATGTTGACTTTAAGATTTCATGAATGCGGTAGCTTTTCGTCGTGCCAGATCTGAAGAAGTTACCACATCCAGAAAACCTAAAGATTCACAACGATACTAACCGATATTGTAAGTGTCTTTTGAAAAGTTGACAATCAAACAGTGACAAATAAAGCGAATACAACAGACTCAGCAAAGTGCGTTCATTAGTAATGCGTTGCAAAGAGCCATCATATGTCAGTACACATAATTATGTATTACGGTATAAATAACTAAAAAGTAGGAAATAAATTTAACTTTTTCAAAAAAATGTATAACCGACTCCAAAAAAGCGCTAAAAAGAATTAAATAACTCTATAAAATTCTCTAATGACAAATCGTTATCCAATAACCACACATTGACTACCATGCACCGGTATAAAACGGCTAAATTTAATATAGAGAATTCAATATCCACCAAACATAGATTTTCCAGAGAATATTTTTTACAAGAGATTAATTTACATATTTTTGATTTAATTTTTGAATATATACATATAAAAAGTAAGGAATTACTTTTTGAAGTTGGTGCCAAACTGTCTTAAGTATAGTAAGAATTGTGGATATATTATGTCTAGTACCATAAATAAAATAGGGAAATCATTATCGATTATGATTGTTTGGCACCAACTTCAAAAAGTAATTCATTACTTTTTATATGTATATATTCAAAAATTAAATCAAAAATATGTAAATTAATCTCTTGTAAAAAATATTCTCTGGAAAATCTATGTTTGGTGGATATTGAATTCTATATATTAAATTTAGCCGTTTTATACCGGTGCATGATAGTCAATGTGTGGTTATTGGATAACGATTTGTCATTAGAGAATTTTATAGAGTTATTTAATTCTTTTTAGCGCTTTTTTGGAGTCGGTTATACATTTTTTGAAAAAGTTAAATTTATTAGTTGAAGAAAAAATATCAAATTTTCATTTTCAATATTTTATTTTATTCTAAAAAAATATAAAAAAATTAAAAAAATTAAAATTCAAAAAATGGTTCAAGTATCCCCATCTTCCCCTACTTACCAGTTAACCACAGAAGAGGAAGTATAATTAGACTCCGCAAATAGCTATTTCGAAAACAAAGAACTGAGCCGATCAAAAACAGACTTAAAAATTCCGGTTTAGAAGTGCTATTCACTGGAACGGTAAACTGCTTTCTTTTTTTTTAAATAAAGAAAATATAAAGAGGATATCAGTTTTTTTTAATTAGTTGCGGAGATGTAGAACAGTTCATAAGAGCTCCTCAAATTGAAAATAGTATCGGAATAAATTCCGGCAAAAGCAGTATTTTCAGCAGTTGAAAAGTGGCAAAAAATTGCTAAAATCCAGGCAGGTTTTGATACCACTGCAGTAAGCGCTAGTCGCCTCAGAGGAACCTGTATTTTTCTATAGCAATTATTAAAGGAAATATGTTCTGTATATTATCATACCGTCATCATGATTTAGAAATTATCCTACACTGTAAAAAAAGGGGAGTATTATTACATTTAATTTGGATTTCTAAAATAATGCATCAAGTTTAAATATACACTCAATCTGGTAGTTCCTTCACTTAACACATTTGTAAGTGATTAAATATATTAAAATTGTGTAATTCTACACCTTTAAAGAAGTTGTGGAAACTTTACACCAAATTAAGCGTAAAAATTGTACAACATATAAGTGCGCCATTTTAGAAATTCCTTTAAATTAGCGAAGTTCCATAAGAATGATCTGCTATTTCCGTTATGTTCTCAATAATAATTATCGAATCTGTTAACTTATTTCTTATTGCAATTTTACCCATTTCTGCAGGTGCTTATTTTAATTTCTTTATTTATTTAAATGTGTTTAAGTCAAACATGGAGCTGAATTTACAAAAAAAGGATAAATAAATAATAGGGATGGGACGAATATTCGGCCACTATTCGGTATTCGGCCTATTCGGCCCTTTTGCCGAATATTCGGTCGGCCGAATATTGAAGGCTTGTTGACCGAATACTTCGGCCGAATACCTGTAGCCGAATATTTAGAGATATCTTGCCGAATATTTCTAAATCTCGCCGAATAGTCAAAGATATCTTGCCAAATAAATTTTGGATTTAAAGAATTTCATTCTTGCATTTTTTTTTTCTCTAATCCAAATTGGCTACTTCATTTATGAAGTCATTCTCACTCTTACTTACAAAATATAGAGTTATTAAGATACTAAAAAATATACAGCCTTTCTGTATTTCCTATAAAAGTGATATTCTAGAAAATGCTGCCCAAGATGGAGATTTAATTGTATGGGAAATGTCATCATTAGAAAATGATATATTACAATTCAAGATATAAAAACACTGCCTTATTCTAAAATGCTCAAATATTTATTAATGTCTGCAAATTCCATGCACATATAAAAAAGGCTCTTATGAAATTTATAACTTATTTTCTATAAAGTAAGAAATGAAAAAATTTATTCACTAGGTGTGTTAACGAAGATTCATTTTCAAAATTAAATAATATATAACCATTCCAAGTACAACGGTACATCTGAAAGCAGAACTGGTGTCAAACTCGATACACATTAGATGACATAACTTGCTTTATGAAGATGGTTTTAAAACTATTTTAATATAAATTCTAAATACTCAACAAAATAATTTTTTCATTCTATACTTTTCACTTTTAAATAATTATTTGCATGATTACTGACTTAAATATGTAACATTATTATGTATATATTTTTAATTTAACCTTGCTTCCTTCATGTTGTTATCAATTTTCTGTTTATCCTTTTAATGCTTACTGAATAAGTGGAATATTGAAGTTGAATATTGTATGTGCAGATTCAAATGTCAAAGATTTTGTTAACATATGCATTCTACTTTAAGCATAACCTTTTGCTTTAACATAATTTGTAATTTAAAGCTTGGCATCTGATTTCAGAACAGTCTCATTCTTACAAATTTGCTTATCACTAGGGACACAAACTCTAAATGATCAAATTTACTTCATTAAATGTTATTTCAGAAAATATGTCCATGTGAGTTCTGAGAGAGAGAGAGAGAGAAATTAAGAATATTATTGATTTTGGATGCAAGAAGTATCAATTGATAGTAAAAGTGAAGTACATTCTTCATATTTTAATGGAAATATTTTCCCATCTTGACTTATTGAAAATCAATTTGATGTACATTAGAATAATGGATATAATGCAATTTCATAATTTTTTTTTTTTGTTAAAAGAAGTTTTTCAAATTTAAAAATACATTTAAAAGTACATTTAAGAGTAATAATTATTAAGGAGCTCCTATTTTTTAAATTATATATAATCAAAATTTATTTTCTTTATTGGAAAAAAATTTTACTATTCGGCCGGCCGAATATTCGGTATTCGGCCTAAAATTTGGCCGAATATTTGGTATTCGGCTATTCGGCCAAATCACTATTCGTCCCATCCCTAATAAATAAATAAATAAATAAATAAAAATTAAACAGTTAAGATGAAATGAATAGTTTAGATAAAAAGAATATAAAATGGAATAATACAATTTTTTTCGCATTTTCATAAAAAGTCAATTTTTAAGATTCACATCCACTGTGGTCCTGAAAAATGCGCATATGTTTAAGTCTAATTTTTTATTAAAAAAATGTGTATAGCTCTTCAAAGCAAAAGCATTTTTTTTTAAAATGAAACCAGCATTATGTTTATAGCTTCAGCTGTATTCATTTCATGAAGGAAAAACAGCATTTTTTGCGAAAAATCACGTTTTTGTTCGAACTTTGACCTCAATGAGGTACGGGTTAACAGTTAACATTATCCAAATGAGCTGAAGCTTTGCCAATCTCACTTTCTAGCCAATCGGCAAATTTTTTTTGGTTGGGAGGGAGGTCTTAAAAATTAAAAAAAAAAAGTTTTTTTGTGACCACCCTAATATATAGTCATCGAAAAATATCCTCAATTTATTGAAAAATTCTGGTTTATTACAATGCAAATATGTGACACAAAAAACAATAGAACTGGCAAACAAATAAATATATGATTGTATTACTTCTTTTTTTGTAATTTTTTTTTAACATTATTTCTTAAAAATAATACCAACAACAAAAGCCATATTAATGATACTTACAGGCATGACTACTAATATTTCTGTTCTAGAAAAAAATGCAGGCGTTGCAAGTAATTCCACCTCGGAAAATAGGAGCTCTCTGGAAAATAAATAAAACAAAGAAGAATATCTGGTATACTCTACAGATCGTAATGTTAGAACAGAAAGTATAAAATTCACTTTAGATTAGTTAATGCATTATAGCTATATGCTGACAGGATTATCGTATGGATACTTGGGACATGGTTCCTCCTTACAATTTCATATTCAGTTTTTTTTATTTAAAATTTTTAATTAAAATATTGATTAAAGACAGTGCGACTTACACGTATAGTTTCTAATAAGCAATTTAAGAAACAAATAACTCATTAAAAATTATTATCAGCAATTCCTGCCCATATGCGAAAATTTGTGCAGAATCTGTCGTGCACCCCGATATAGGTTTTGAATAATTTATACATAATACCACGTAATACACTAAAAATTACATAAATCGTAAAAAGCACTATACCAGCAGAAAATTGACTTCCAGCAACTATCGATCATAGTCAGTCTTGTAACCAAATTCTTTGGGCGCCTCTGTAAATGAACTACATTATGCTACGCATAATGTATAGAAAATATATTGTGGTGCACCTCAAAACTCCTCTTTCATTTCATTGTGTGAAGTATCAAAACATCATTAAAATGCCTCACAACCGATTTCCCTCTTTAAGATCATACTGTAACTATAGCGGAATATTTTAATGCGTCACTGTAAACGAACTATAAATGTTACCCAATTTATAATCCTAGGAAAGCATGTTAAAGCCCTTCAATAATGCATCTCAATCTCATTATATTGCACATATCGTAACATTAATTAAAAGCACTGTAAACATTTTTTCCCCCGTAGACCAATATCACATAATTAATTTATGTGTCCCTATAAACGAGCTATAAATGTTACACACTTAATTTCCATACCAAACTTTACATATTAAATCTGAATAACTTATAAAAATTAGACAGTAATATTAGTATATTTACAAGAGTTAAATCACGGCTAGACAGACAAACCGAATTCATAAGCACTTTTCAACTTTGTAGGGAAGCATTTATTATTCTTATCACTCTGGACATAAGTATAATTTATCAACAAATTTTATTATTTTATTTATCTTTACACTACTAAAAGAACAAAACGCTCTGTCTGTCTGTGTGTGTGTCTTCGATGGCTAGAAAAATCTACAGCATGTACGAGACTCAAAAATTTTTTGAGAGTAGCCCCCAAATCTCTCCTGATGTACCTGAGCTTCAGAATTTCGAAATTCCAATTATTAACTGAGTAATTAATTAAAATTTGAAGCTCACTCTCATAAAAAAAATATGACATTTCCCCCTTTTTCATCGCTTTTTTCTTAACGCACATTTTCAGTTGGTTGGCTCTTACAGAGAGTCACTAATAAAAATACGTTTCTTTTTTCCGCTTGCTTTCGGTTGATTGATTGTATAAAACTTTCACAAAAATAATTTAAAAAGCTGAGACAGTAATAAACGAATTTGAGTGCTTAATCTTTCAAAAGTGACTGTTTTTTCACCTAAACTTTACATTTTAGGAGTTGAAACACTTGCTTTGAAAACGCATTTAAGGGTGTATTTCGATTCAAACTGCTTATTTTCCGATTTATTTTTGAATTCATTTTTGCTCTCATAAGTATCAAACTGGCAAATTGCCTTATTTAGAAAGTACACAAGGTGCCGTAACTGTCGATTCTTTGATAAATGCAGAAAATATTGCAAAAAAAGCAATCAAAAACAGCATTTTGAACAGATTTTTCTGAAGCGGGAGATTTGGAGGGGTAAAAAGGGTCATACTGAGAAGATAATTGTTCATTAATCAAATTCTAATGAATGGAGCGTGAAATGACATCACACGGCACCTTGTAAGTCTCTTCAAAAATCCCCTCAGCAAGTTTCATGTTTCTACTTTTAAAAATGTGTCTGAAATTGTATCGGAAAATTTCGAGCTGTTGAAGGTGAAAAAGCGTTTTTTCGAATACACCCTTAATAATAATGAATGTTTAAGAGAATACATTAGTTCAAATGATGTCAGAACCTAACAATGAATTTCACAAGCTGGAATTCATGTTGTTCGTCTTTCTGTTTTTTCCTCAACTTTTATTAGTTGAGCGGTAATAATTGCGTAGTTGAAACTGATCTATTTAAATAGCAAAACCATGGAGTAAGAAGCAGGAAAGGAAAGTAGTGTTAAAATTTTGCCTTGCGGATTTTTTGACGATAAAGGGCGACACCGCTGAATGTGGGCTGTCGATCGATGCTTCTGCAATGCTTTTCAATGGAAAAAATGGTCATTTAAAAAAAAAAAAAATACGAAAAGTCTGAATTTTTAGAAAGTTGTAGAAATGAAAATCTGGTTAAATGAAGTTTTTTTCATAACATACATACTTTTTTTAAAGGTATTCGGCGTTTCATTTTCTTTTTTAAGCCATTTAAAATATGAGATCATTCTGACAAAAACAAAAGGGCAGGCCATTTGAAAGCATTGAATATCAAAACTGCATATATATTCAAGCGTTCCAACTCCTATGGAAGAGCTGTCCGCAAGATTAAAGGCGGGGTCAAGGCATATGCCATCTAGTGGCAGGGGTGCATAACTAGAGGATTATTAAGTAGAGGATTATGGCAGTTTCTTTTGTGTGAATGGCAACAAAACTTTTTTGTTTCTATAAAATGTTACTTCAAAATATTTCGTAGAATAAGTTTTAGGTTTGAAATATTGTAAATAAAAATAGAATAAATAAGTGTAGTACGACTAAATATTAACATAAAATATACTAAGATGAAATATCATTTAACTATGCGATACAAATATCGCTGATTAAAATATGTTCGATTTTAATTACGCTTTTAATGTAATGTAAGATGACTCATTAAATTTTGTAAGTACTTATTATATAAATGCAGAATTTTGAAATAGTGTCAAATTTTAGTAATTTTTTGATGAGCTAATTTATACAAAATGATATACACCGTAGTATTTCATATAATAATATAATATTTATCAATATTTAAAAATGTATAGAATTTAATACTAAATAAAATATTCAACTTTTATTTACAACAAGCTGCATTTTTTATTTACCAATTTCAGACGATAAAAATCCAATGTTTTCTTGGTCGTATCGACTTTTATTATTTAACTTGCAAACTTTTCATTCTTTTAATTTAAAAACCTATTTTATTATACGTATGTTCGGAATAACTTTAATTTTAAATGTATGTATTAAATGTTGTTTTGTTAAACAAAGAAATATTGTTAATTTATTTGTTTAAATATTTAACGTTCTAGACAATAATTTTCCTAAAATCATTGCTTAGACTTTTTTTTTTTTTTAACAGACAAAGCCATTTTGAGATTTCGTATTAAAAATTCATTCATAAATTTCAAGCTATTCTTTCAATCATGACAGATTAATGTAGTCTACGAGGTTTATTGCAAAATATTTTTGCTATAGTTTGTTTCGGTAAAGTCATGTACATTTAAAAAAATAGTCACAATATCATTTTAATTTTATTTTGGGAGAAAAAATACTAATTAGTACTCATAAGTACCATATCATTCTACGAAAAATATTGACTTTTACCCTAAAATTAAAATGACAATGAGACTTTTTTTCAAAACACAGATCTTTTTAATTAAAAATATGTGTATTTAAAAAAAGTCTCATTATTATTTTAACTTTAGGGTAAAAGTCAATATTTTTCGTAGCATGATATGGTACTTATGAGTACTAATTAGAACTTTTTCTCCCAAAATAAAATTAAAATGATATTGTGACTATTTTTTTAAATGTACATGACTTTATCGAAACAAACTATAACAAAAATGTTTTGCAATAAACCTCGTAGACTTGATTAATTTGTCATGACTGAGAGAAAATTCAGAAAATATGCGCAAAAGATATGGAGATAATAAACATCTGCGCATATATGACGTCAAACCCACGTCATCCTCTAGTTATGCACCCCTGCCGCTAGATGGCATATGCCTTGACCCCGCCTTTTGCTTACGACAGATTCCAGCATTAAGTTGGTACGCTCTTGAATATCGCAGATTAAAGTGACTGTTGTAAGTAAGTTGAATATCACAAAGAAATAGACTTATGATTTTTAGATATTAAGTATTAATCAAATACTAGCTGCACCCGTCGAAACTCGACGGAAAAGAATATATATTGGGTATGATATATATCAATCTTATATAAACAGTAAAATACTGAGCGAAATAAACAGTTGCCACCTCTTAAAATAGGGATAACATAGCTTTTCATGATGAAAATACACAAACTTCAGAAAATAACAAAAAATAAGGAAAACAACTCATAAATTATTATATTGGACTTAACTTCAGCTACAAATCTTTTTTCAATGCGGTTTCTAAACATTAAATATTATTTAAATGCCAAATTATTTAAGAAGTTAATATTATACCCCGGAAGACGAATTCAAAAATATCTGCATAGTTTATTTTTTCTCCGTTGTCGCTTGATAACTGTACAATAATTATAATATCAATGAAACATTTTAATTATAATAGAAATAGGGACTTACAAAACTGCCTAACCAACCCACTACATATTTACAGCACTTGCAATAAATTTAATTTATTTATTGGTTTGTATCTTCCATGAACTTGCAAAAAATAATTTTATTGTTATGGCAACGGAAAAAAAAGATATCTGTTATTAAAAAGAATAAAATTTTTGTATTTGTTGCTGAAATACAGATTTTTTTTTAACAATAACTTAATACAAAGAAATGATTTTAATTATTTTTTGATATTATATAAGATAGAAATATAGTAATACCGGCATATCACAGGTTTTATTCTTTTTTTATATATATGACATCATTTACACCTTAAGAAACACTCATCTTTTCTTAAATAAAAACGTGATTTATGCAGTTATTTAAGAATTCTTTAGTTTCATAAAATATTCATTATAATTAAATAGAAATGGCGCAGTTTATAGAAATATTTTCATTTGTGTTTAAATTAATAAAAGTTCACTTTATTTAGATGCAGGAATTAAAGTCTGTGAATATGACATCATCACTGACACAGCTATAACAATGTATATTATATTCATGGAATAAATTTATCTGGTTTCTGTATGACGACATTTTCTCCATCGACAAAATTTCACTTTTGATATTATATTTTATTAAAGTTTATCTTCTGTTATTTTACTTACATAACACTTAATAATATTACTCAGTAAATAATTTGTGTATTGCAGGGAATAACTATGTGCAATCATTTTATTATGATTAAATTTTATAAAAACCTTTTTTTTGTTTGTTTGTTTGTTTGAAATGCGATTATACATTCAACGATGAGATCAGCTCCTGATTGGTGGAAAATAATGAAACAAAATAAATTTTGAGAAAAGCAGGAAAAGCTTAACCTGTTGAAACTGTTTTGAAGAAATGTCATGAAAAAGCTTTTAAAATTGAAAATAAAATATAAAAATTGAAATAAATTAAAAATTAGCCAGAATGGGCACATCTACACATAAACAGCTTTCATTTAAAAAAATAATTATCAAAATCGGGCCAGTAGAAAGCTCAGGGCTGATGACCAAAAAAACAGCCAGGTGTTTTAAATATATAGATTTTGGAGTACATTTTAATTTCGCGTATAGTTTTTATAACCTTAGAATATTTTAATAATTCATAACTTTGGATATTTATGCAATTAATGGATGTAGAATTAAAGCAAATTTTTATTTTAATTATTTGGAGGAAAAAAAATTGCGTAAATTATAGGATCTCCAGAATACACATTTAAAATAATTTAAACATTGTTTTTTTTTACTTTGCTTCTATCTTTTACTTGTGACTGTACAATAAAAATAAATCTATTAATCAAAATTGTTCTTAGCTCATTCAGGAATTTTTGCTTTTAAAGCCCCATCTTTTCCATCCGGACATTCAGGTCCATGTGAAAGGGGAGGGGGGAGGTCGCTAGAGGTCTGAACGGGCCGGGCCGGCGGAATTGTTTCAAATTTTCTAACGGGCCGGGCCGGTAGAATCAGAATAGTTTTCTCAACGGGCCGGGCCGATAAAAAAATTTTCGGGCCTGCCGGCCCATTCTGAAGATTTAGGCAGAAACGATAAAATATGATCTATTTTCAACGCAAATGGTTTTAACGAGAATAAATATAAATGTGCGTCACGAGCCATACTAGTTTGACAGCATCAATATAAAAATGTAACTTGTACAGTGTGAGATCGGCATCGGACAGTTAAATTGTGTGTAACCCGTTTTAATATTTTATACTGACTCATACCGGGCCGTGATCAAGCTTGCATTATTTTTCTACATATAGACTTGCCGGACGGGAACAAGACTTAATTATTCTCAAGATCTGTAGGGCAGACAACATGATTTGTAAAATTATCTAATCTATCTAATCTAATAATTATCTATTCTAAGCCATATTAATTTTTTGCTGAATCTTTATTTGATTGTTGAAAGCCTAAGAATCTTAGTAATCACTAATGTTGCTAATGTGTATTTCCTGTAAAATATACTGTAAAATCATTCCATAGATATGTATGCAGTATTCTTTAAAGAAATCTTAATTATATGAAAAAAATCTGAATTTTTTAGAAATCGTAGAAATTGTAACGGGCCAAAACGGGCCGGGCCGGGCCTGTTTTCACTGATTTCTGTACGGGCCGGGACGGGCCTAAAATATAAAAATTAAAACGGGCCGAGCCGGGCCAGCCCGTGCACACCTCTAGGGGTCGTCCCGTCCGAGGAGATTGAGGGAGCACCATTTTTTTTTCTATCTTTACAAGAAGAAAGTATTGGATTCATTTAAATTTTCGAATTGGTTTTCGACGGATTGTACACGCTTTAGGAGTCAGAGATTCCAAAAAACATGCTTTTATAAACTATCTGTCTGTGACAGATATTTTGTGGGTGCTCTATCTCAAGAAAAAATTCACGGAATTTAATAAAAATTTATATTTAGGTAGGCCCTAATATAAATTATTGCTGATTAGTTTTTGGCGTAAATCGCTCCGCAGGTGGCGCTGCTATGCTGCCTTTTTTACGATTTACGCAATATCTGTATCTCAAGAACTACGCACGGATTGCAATAAAATTTTATATTTAGGTAGTCCCTTATTTAAGCTGATCCTGATCAGTTTTTGGTGTAAATCGCTCAACAGGTGGCGCTGCTAAGCTGCATTTTTTTACAGTTTACACAACAGCTGTATCTCAAGAACTACGTACGGACTTTAATAAAAATTTATATTTAAGTAGTCACTGATATAAATTGATGATGATTAGTTTTTGATGTAATATGCTTAATAGGTGTCGCTGCTATATTGCATTTTTTATGATTTATGCAACAGCTGTATCCCAAGAACTAATGCACAGATTCAAGGGCGGATCTGGATAGTCCTCAGGGGGCGGGGGCGATTTTAGAAGTTTGGAAACTAGTCTGATGCACGGGTCGGAACTCATTTTTTTAATGTGGGTCGTGTTTCGTTTACTTTTTTGCGGTGGGTCGTATTTGGGTCCGGTTGGCTTCCATTTTTTGCTCCTGGTCGGGTTAATTTCTACTTGGGTTGTGTTTAGGTCCGGTTGACTTCTAAATTTTGTTGTTTGTCGGGTTGACTTTTACATTTTAGCTGAGCTTAGCGTATTTGGGGCAGTTCGACATACAATTCTGATTTGGGGCAGTTTAGGATTTGGTTTTTACTTTTGGGAGAAGGATTCGGGTTGACCCGATTTTGATTGGAGTGAGTCCTTTGATAAAATTTTCGCTCTTTTTCGCAATTTTTGGACGAAATGTACGCAAGGCCGTAACTACCGCCGGGGCAGCCGGGGCGCTGCCCCGGGGCCCCCAAGCCTGAGGGGCCCCAAACTGACGGTTAAAAAAATTATTGATTTTAGTTTCTAGTCTAAGTTCCTATAAAACGTCCAGCACATACCTAAAAGTTAGTAATTAAAAAAAAATCAAAGTGCTAGAATAGATGTTTTTGTTTGTCTGTCAATATACTCCTTACGCTTCGCATGCAAAAGGAGTTCTACAGCAGACAGCAAAATGTCGAGTCGAATGTGTCATGTCGCGCCAGCATGTTTGCTGATCCCACCGAAGCTAGTATAAGGAAGAAAATATGGACTTCTAATCGACTGAATAATATAAAAAGCATCTAAAAAATTCTAGAAAATCTTTCTTCTTATCTATACTAATAAGTTAACAAAACGCTCTGTTTGTGTATGTGTATGTGAGTGTGTGACTGCGATGGTTAGCAAAATCTACCGCACATAGAAGTCTGAAATTTTACGTGAAGATAGTCCAAGACAGGTTTTGATGTACCTGATGCTCAGACTTTTAATATTTTAAGGGCCAGTGCCCTGGGCCCCTTACAATTTTTATGCTCCAAATTATTAATAGCTTGACTCCTTTTTATCTAATCTTTTCCGTTTTGAGGTACCTTTCTCCTTTTACATATTTTCGCCTTTTTACTCTTCAGTTATGACCTTGGACTCTTGGGGCCTGTTTTAGGACCCCTTTTAGTCTTTGTGATAGTAAATTGTTAATAAATTGCTTCCATTAATTTCGATCTTCATTTTTGGGATACCTGTTCCATTTAGATATTTTCAAATTTTTACATTCTATATAAGACACTGGGGCCCCCTAGATAATCATAGGCCCGACCCAGGGCCCCTTGATCTTTTTGTGCGCTAAATATTTTTCACTCCCTAAATTTCTCACCTTCTTAGTGCAAATTTTTAAAGCTGAATCTTGGACTCTTATGTCAGCACCAACACCCTGATATTTTTATTCGGGCCCTGGGGCCCTTTTTTAACGCTTACTCAAACAAATTGGTGCATTTAAAAAAAAATATTCTTTGCAAATAATTCATAATCTATGCTTAATTTTGACTAATTAAAGGTCTAAAGCGTTATGTACTAAAACATTTTAACATGTTTTCATGTTAGGGCCCTGATTGTATTTGTCAGTTGGCCCCTATGGGGCCCTCTATCATAGCTCCCTTAAAAATGGTCGGATTCACTAGCTTTTTTAACAACTTTTTAGGTCCTCCAACTACGACATGAACAACAAAAAATTTTTTTTAGACTTCAGCTACCCAATGGCGGATCTAAGGGGGGGGGGGTGATGGGGCGATCGCCCCCCCCCCCCCCTTGGGACCATAAATGTTTTCAAACCAACATGAGAGATCTCCATGGAATAGGACTTAGGCTGAAACTCAAGGTCGGTGCGGCGCGGCCCGACCCGGGCCGCGCCAATTTATGAATCAGGCAATGGCGGATCTAAAGTGGGGGGAGGGGGGGAATGGCGAAATGGCGGCTATCCACCCTAGGGTCGGGCTGGGTCAGGTCTTCTGACTTTTAGATCCGGGCCGTGTCTTAATCTTTATTTTTCAGCCGATTTTGCCGATGCCAGACTTGTTTTTCTTCCATGTCGAGTCCGGTCTGGAGTCATTCTTCCTAAATGTCTGTATTGGAGATGAGACAAAGCTCGGACTCGGACTCATTTTTTCTGAAACCTATAAATTTTATTTATCAATGAAAAGAAAATATTAAAAGAACTTTTTCCCCCTTAAACATAACAAAAGCTTTTCAAATCACTATATTGAACATTTTCATTAGAATGAAATGGAAGCAGAAATTGTGTTTTTTCTATTTTAGCACTAGAATGCTATTTTAAAAGTAAATTAGTCATTTCTACAAACTTATTTTAGCCATTTCCGACGATGTTCTAGTGCCAACGAAAACACGGGAATAATGAATTTGTCTTTAGTTTGATTTTTCTTTGTAGCAGAGGTTATTTTGCAACAGGGTTGTTTATTATTATTATTATTTTACTTTTAATGCGAAGAGGATATTTTCTTTCAATTTTAGTTTGCGGATGGCGCATAATTTAGATTTCTATTGCACACAGCGTACACAGGTGGTAATCGCTTTTCATATGGAAATAATTTTACAGATTTTAGCTTTTTTTGTGAAATCTGTTAATGCTGAAGTTGTACCCCTGAATTTACAAAGTCACTTTTGGTCGTAAGTAAATTTTTTTTTCCATATTATTCCGATAGAAAGCAATTGAGCAGTGTTTACTCTATTTCTATAAAAACATCTCAATTCAAAATTTTTAATTTAATGTTATTGTCTGAGTCACGCCTATCCCAAAGATTTTTATGAAGAATGAAATGGTTATGGATAAAAATGTGCACTTAATATAGAAAATTGATAAATGTTGTTCGATTCGACAAATAATCGATAGTAATTTCTACAAGTTCTATGCATTTATTCATGAAACACACTTCATTAACATGTCCATAATATTTTCTTATTAAACGAGACAAAATATGGGAATTTTTTTTTAATGTATACTATACATTTTTATTTTATACCAAACTTTTCTTTTGATACTATTAAATTTAAATTTTCGTTTAAGAGTAACATTTCTATGTAAAATGAAGTTTAAAAATCACAAATTTTTGGAACATTTAAAAAAAAAATATATGCATTTTTTTTCTTCTACTGTATACTTTCGTTATTTGGCTCAGGCTCTGATGAAGCAAAATGTTTCGGGTTCGGGCGGGCTCGGATTTAAAATCGTCGAGCTCGGGTGGGATCTAATTCTGAAAAAAGAGCCCGAACTCACTACTGTCTTGTATGTACTGATGAAAATTTCCAGGTCGGGGCTCGGCCCTGAGTAAAAGCTAAACGTTTGTTTTGTGTCCAACCCAGCCTGTATGATAAGCATTATTGGCCCGACCGCGATTCGTGCAATCAGTGTTGAATTCAGACATTTTTCTCCGGGAGGGACTTCTGTGACTCCGGGGGGGATACAATAGAGTCCCGGGAGGAAATTACACATTTTACCATTGAAAACACAAAATCTCAAAATTAAAGGGGGGATATTTGATAGCTCCGGGGATGGGGGGATGTTCCCCCCCCCCCCAGGCCACTCCCTGAATTCAACACTGGGTGCAATTCTTCACTCCGAACCCAATTTGGGCTGGCATCTTACTTATTTGTTATTCGTAAAAAATATATTTATGTTGTACATTTGTTTAGCGAAATTTAAGAAATACATTTTAAAAAATTTACTTTAGTTGGTATTGTAGAGCTTTACTATTATAATTTATATTATAAAGTAGAAGTTAACCTGACCCGCAGCAAAAAAGAAGCCAACCGGACCCAAACACAACCCACAGCAAAAAGTATAAGTTAACCCTATTAGAACAAAAACAAAAACAGAGGTCAATCCGACCAACAGCAAAATATAGTTGTCAACCGGTCTCGAACCCAACAAGTAGCAAAAAAGGGGAAGTTAACTTGACCCGCTGCAAACAGTAGAAGTCAAATGGATATAAATGCGAACCACAGAAAAAGTATTAGTTACATTGCAGTGCGAAAGGGTGGGGGCGAAGGGGGCAGTCACCTCGGGTCCGGAAACTTAAAGGACGTCAAATTTATACTACCAACGTCATTTCTGGCCTATCACAAGTAAAGTCGTTTTTTGGGGGGTTCAGGGGGGGGGGGTAAATTTAAACTTTGCCCAGACTCAGTTTTATTAATTAGTTATCACGAGCAGCAGCAAAAAATAGAAATGAACTGGACCCACACCCAACGCTTTTCAAAAAATATATATTAAACTATTTAATTGCTAAAACGGCCGTCAAATACTAATAGTATTTGACGTCTGTTTTAGCAATTAAATAGTTTAATATATACTTTTTGAAATGTTTTAAATGGACGTATAAGAAAACTTTTTATAATTAATATCACACCCAACCCGTTTGAAAAATAGAAGTCAACCGGACCCAAACCCGACCCACAGAAAATATCGAAGTTAACCGGATCCAAACCCGACCTGCAATGAAAATATTAGCCCCGTCCCACGCATAAGATTAGAGTCTCTCAGTTTTTAAAATCGCCCCTCCCCCCCTTGAGGACTCTCCAGATCCGCCCTTGCAGCTACCACTATTTATGAATATTAATCGCTTTCTTGGAGCCCTTGATGCAGCTTCTTTAAAAATGATCCAAATTGCTTTCAATTTTATTCAACATAGTTTTAGCGTCTTCCCATTATTTTAATAACTACACAAATATTTTTATACCCAACTACATGCGAAATAATTTCCTGGCCCTTTGAGGCCCGGTACAGGCCCCCTTGAAGTTTTTGTAATAATAAATTGTCAATAAATTGCTTCCTTTTAATCTGATCTTCATTTTTAGGATTCTTTATTCATTTAGATATTTTAATGTTTTGACATTCTATACAAGACACTGTGTTCCCCTGTGGAATCATATGGTCCAGCCCAGGGCCCCTCACCATTTTGTGAAATAAACATATTTCACTTCCTATATTTCTGATCTTCTTAGTGCAAAATTTTAAAGTTGCCTCGGACTCTTCTTTCCGGACCAATCCAGAAAACCTTATGTTTTTATTCGGACCCTAGGGCCCGTCCCCTTTTTAAACATTTGCCCAATCAATTGGTACATTTAAAATATATCATTCCAAAGAATAGTTCCTACTATATGCTTAATTTTGACTAATTAAAGATCTAAAGCGCTATGTACTAAAATATTTTAACATGGTTTCATATTAGGGTCCATGTTTTAACTGTCAGTTGGTCCCTACAGGGTCTCATATGGTCCCCCCATTAAAAATGGTCCAATTCACTAGCTTTTTTTTTTCTATAAATTTTTTATGTCCTCTCTCTACCTATTACATGAACGACAAAAGAATTTTTCAGACTTCAGCTACCATTAATTTTGTTTGTCAATTGCTTTCTTGAGGCCCTTGAGGTCCTTTCTTTAAACATGAACCAAATTGCTTTCAATTTTATTTAACATAGTTATAGCGTCTTTCCATCATTTTAATAACTACAAAAAATATCTTTATACCCAACTACATGCAAAATAAATTCCTGGCCCCTTGGGGCCCGTTAAAGTTTTTGTAATAATAAATTGTTTCCTTTTAATCCGATCTTCATTTTTAGGATTCTTTATTCATTTAGATATTTTAATGTTTTGACATTCCATATAAGACACTTTGGTCTCCTGTGGAATCAAAGGGCTCAGTCTAGGGCCCCTGAACATTTTGTGAGGCAAACATAGTTCACTCTTTAAATTTATCCCCTTCTCAGTGCAAAACTTTTAAATTTGAGTCTTGGACTCTTCCTTCAGGGACAAGAATCTCATATTTTCATCCGCGACTAGGACCTTTTTTTTAAACATTTTCCGAATCAATTTGTGCATTTCGATAAAATATTATTAAAATGAATAATTCATACCCTTTGATTAATTTTGACTAATTGTAGATCTAAAGAGCTAAGTAACTATGATATTTTAACATGTTTTCCTGTTAGGGCCTTCTTTTTAACTGTCAATTGTCCTTTTTGGGCACTTATTATAAATCCCTTTAAAATTGTTCAATTATCTCCTTTTCTTAAACAACTTCTTAAATCCATCAGCTACTAAGAAACCGCCATAGTCTAGCTACCGCCAATTTTGAATATTAATCGCGTTCTTGGGGACGGTGGTGCGATTTCTTTAAAAATGATCCGGATTGTTTGTAATTTTCTTTCACATTGCTTTAGCGTCCTTCCATTACTTTAATAACTACAAAAAATATTTTATACCCAACTACATACGAAATAAGTTCCTGGCCCCTTGAAGATTTTGCACCATAAATTGCTATCAAACTGCCCTCTCTTAATCCAATCTTCATTTTTGGAACTATTTTTTCACTTAGTTATTCCCATGTTCTTACATTCCATTTAAAAGCCTGAGAATCTCTATGGTCTCTGCTCAGGCATCTTGAAATTTTTGTTCTCCATGCATATTTCACCCACTTTTTATCAAACCTTCTCAATGCATAAATTTAAAGTTGAATTTTGGACTCTTATTTCAGGACCTACACCCTGATGTTTTTATTGAGGTCCAAAGGCCTTTTTTAAAGCATTTACTCATTTTTTTATGCATTTCTTTAAAATATTATTTAACGAATAATTCATATCCTGTGCTTAATTTTGATTAATTGTAGATCTAAAGTGTTAATTGTTTGCTTAAGGTTATCATAACGTGTCCCGGGCAATGCCGGATGGGTCAACTAGTCCATTAATAAATACATAAAATCGAAAAAAAATTATCACAATCCATCTTTCAAAAGGTTTTTAAACAGAAACGCATGATTAAGTTACATATACTCAAAAATTAACCTAAAGAAAATGATCTTTAAAGTATTCAACCAATCAGAAGTCCGTATTTTCTTCCCTATGCTAACTTCAGTGGGATCGGCAAAAATGGCGTCGCCGCCAAGTGCCTGCCGAGTAGAGTTGTCCAATTCTACATTTTTTAGTCATTTTTGGGCTTATCATACTATGTACATTTAAACAATGGTGTGCGAGAAAAGAAACTATGCCCGGGGCAAAGTTTCAATTTGCCCTCCCTGGGGCCCCCCCGGAGGTTTTGCCCCGGGGCCCCCAAGTTTATAGTTACGGCCCTGAATGTACGTCTGTTTCACGATCCTTTGAAGAAATTTGTGTTTTCTCACGATCATTTCACAAAATTTGATGTCCGGTTGGCTTCAATTTTTTTGCTGCTGGTCGGGTTAATTTTTACTTTTTGTTGTGGGTCGCGTTTGGATCCGTTAAACTTCATATGTTTACTGAAGGTCAAGTTAATTTCTGATTTTTTGCTTCGGGTCGGGTCTGAGTCCGGTTAACAACTATATTTTGCTATTTGTCGGGTTGACTTTTATTTTTTAGCTGCGCTTAGCACATCGGGACAGATTGTCATACATTTCGGATTTGAATCAGTTACAGATTCGGTTTTTACTCTTGCGAGAATGGTTGACCCAGTTTTGTTTGCGATCCTTTTACGAAATTTGCGTTTTTCCGCGATCCTTTAACGAAATTCGCTTTTATCCGTGAACGTGATCCTTTCACAAAATTTGAGGTTTTTTGCGACCTTTTAATGAAAATCGTGTTTTTTTCGCAACATCTCTGTTTAACATTTTTAACTATTAACACAAGTAAGAAAGTTTTCAACCCAACTTGGGCTCGTGGGAAAAAATTTAGAGGAGTGAACAGGTCGCGGTTGAGCCATTAATGTTTATCATACCATTTGGATCACACACGTATCGAACGTTTAGCTGCACGGGTCGCAGTCGAGCTAATAATGTTTATCATACTATCTAGATCAGAGACGGACCGAATATTTAGCCTTTATTCCGGGACGAGCCATGACCTGGAAATTTTGTTCAATACAAATTTCTAGGGAAAATGAAATCCGGACCAGGCCCGGTCTGGAAGAAAAGGAAATCTGTCCTCACCCGAATCTGCAAAAAAAGCAAGATCAGGACACGACCTGGTTCAAAATGAGAAAACCTTACCCAGTCCGAGTCTCGTAGCCTTAAACTGGCGTGACCCGTGCCAGGCCGTAACGGGCTGGAGCTTCTCCCCAAGTTATTTTTCGTGAGGATGCATAATGTCACTTTGTAAACCCTTTATAAGCCCATGGGGGTGGAGACTTCGTCCCCTCCCCCGCCCCCACAGCATACGAGCTGTGTCGATCCCAGATCGAGCGTTTAGCCTTTATACCGGACGGAGGCTGGGCTTGAAAATTTTGGCCCGTGTATACCTGTAGTTAGGAAGGAAGTCCACTCCAGACACGACCTGGAAAAAAACAGTGTGGCTCGGTCCAGCTCTACAGAAAAAAATAAGACCCGATCCGGTTATGGAAGCGTGAAGACCTGACCCAGTTCCAGTATAATTCGTTAAAGTTGACGCAACCCGAGTCGGGTCGCGCCGGTCTCGAGTTTATGACCAACATCTTTTCCGTGTAGGCATCTGATGTCGCTCTGCAGATCTTGAGATTCTGCTCAAGGGGGGGGGGGGGTGGCGATCGCCCCATCGCCCCCCCCCCCCCCCGCTTAGATCCCCCATTGCACAGATTTTAATTTTAAAAAATGATACTCAGGTAGTTCTTCATATAAATTAAAGCTGATTAACATTTGGTGTATATCACTCAACAGGTAGCGCTGCTATGCAGCATTATTTACAATTTCCACAACAATTATATCTGAAGAACTAATGCATGGATTTCATAAAATTTTGTATTCAGTTAATACTTGATATAATATGGTGCTGATTACGTTATGGTGCAAATTGCTCAACTGGTGGTGCTGCTTGGTGCATTATTCGTGGTTATCGCAATAGCTCTATCTCAAGAATAATTGCACAGAATTACACAAAACTTTAGATTCTGTTAGACATTGGTATAAAATAGATCTGATTAGTTTTTGGTGTATATAACTTAACAGGTGGCGCTGTTATACAATATTACTTACAAGTTCCACGATAGCCATATCTCAAGAACTAGTGCATGGATTTTTATAAAACTATAGATTTAGTTAATCCCTTAAATAGATTAATGTTGTTCAGTATTTTGTGTAAATTGTCTTACAGATGGCGCTGTTATGCTGCATTTTTCATGATTTCGCAATAGCGGTATCTCAAAATCAAATGCATGAATTTTCATTAAACTTCAGATTCAGTTAGTACCTGATAAAAAATGAATAAGAAGTAATAAATACTACTTATAAATGCTATAAAATGCATAAAAAATCTTTGGCTAATTAATGTTTTGTAAAATGTACAAGTCTTTTGCACATTAAATAACTTTGTATTTAGACACAAAACAAAGTCTGTGCTTTATTATTCCACATAACATTTAAAAAATATATACACTAAGACCTATACACTATAAAAGATTCTCAAATTAAATATAATTACAATAGCTTTATATTAAAGCCTAAAAAACATCACTCACTTGTAGACACGGAATAAATTTATTTTCCCCTTCGCCTTTTTTTTTTTAAAACTATCATAGCCTGTTTTACATCCAGGAACACAGCACTTATATCCCAACTTAATTTATTTTATGAAATATTAACATGAAACATAAACGAATAAAATAAAATATCTTTTAATCCGAACCTATGCATCTTAGGCATACAATCATATTGAAAGTCTGCTAAAAACCAGCCTACCACGTATTTCAACGCCCTCATTATTTACCAAAATTTCACTTTGTATTTTCGAAGAATCGTGCGTATTAAGTTTCCCCTCCTGATTCCTACTCCGTGAGCAAAACATATGGTTTTTTAAATGTTAAATAAATGATCAGAAAAGTTCTTACTAGCTCTTTTACCACTAAAAATTAGAAATTGCCAAAAATATTTCCTTGCATTTGAATGCTTTATGTTGCTATTGCGAGTAGCAATATTTTAAATATAATTTAAATTCTCATTTTCGATAATATTAATGATATATTTTCTTTTAATCTCAGAATTGGTTTTTAGCACAAAGTTGAAAAGTATTTATACATTCGGTTTGTCTGTCCGTCTGTCTACACTGTACTTCCCGTAAATATACTCAATTGATAATGCTTATTTAGGATCACTAAAGCATGTTTGGTATTGCATATGAAATATGTACAAATATTGGTTCATTTACAAAGACACTCAAAAGAAATCGATTACATTACGGTATATGCGGAAAAATTGTTTGGAGAGTATTTTAATGAGATCACGCCATTTCAAATGCATTGAAACGGATATAAATCACCTGCTTTCACTACGATTAAATTAAACACACAAATCATAGAATTTTTTATTAATTTACAGGGACACACAAAAGAAATCAGCTACAGTACTGTATTTGCGTAATAATTTCTGGAGAGTACGTTTTAAAATTCGGTATGCACTTTTAAATTTAATTAGTTTTTTGCATAATAATCTTTGTGTATAAAATCTATATTTGATATACAGGGCTGCACAAAAGTATTCGCATACCATTTTCTTTATTCCAGGAAATTGCTGAAGGGTAATTTTCATAAATATGTACCACTTAAATGAATTAAATTTTGAAATGCATATTGTTAATATATACATATCTCTGTATCATATGCAGGGTTGCTAAAAAATTCGGATAATTTTCCGAATGTAAATGGGAACAGCTGAAATTCGGTTTTGAAATGCTTTATATTAGGGATGCACAACCTGTGGCCCCCGATGAGTTAACGTGTGGCCCGCAAGATTCGTCAGTTTAAAACTGGAAAAAAATGTGAATTTTCGTGTTTGTCGCAGGAACAAAACGTTTATTTCGTAAATTTACCGCGGGAAAATATAAAATTTCGTCATTTAAGGAAAAAAAAGCGAATTTGGTTGATGAGGTTCGAAAAAAAATATCAAATTTTCCTGATCGGGCACGAAAAAAGTCGCGAGTTTTGTCAATCAGGCACGGAAAAATCACAAATTTTGTTGGTCGGATGCGAAAAATCGCACATTTCGTTGATCGATCAAGAAAAAATCATCAATTTTGTTGATGATGCTCGGAAAAATTGAAAATTAAATTTATTGGCTGCAAAAAATATAACATGTTTTCTCGGTGTATCGCGTGAAAAAAGCGCAAATTTTGATGATCGGGCTAGAAAAAAATCAAAAATTTTGTTAAACACGGATGAGAAAAAATAAAAATTTCGTTGATCCGGGTCAAAAAATCGCGTATTTAGTCAATTTAGAGCGGAAAAAGCGCATATTTCATCGATCAAAGACCAAAAAAATCACGAGGTTTTTTTTTTTTTTTTTTTTGTTTTTTTTTTTTTTTTTTTTTTTTTTTTGATCGGATACCGAAAAATCGCAATTTTTTTTGGTCTGAGACAGGAATATTGCGAATTTTGTTGATCGCACGTGGGAAAATTGCTAATTATTGCTCTAATAAAATCACGAATGTCGTCGATCGAGTGCGCAAAAATGCGAAATTTGTCGATAATGCGAAGAAAAAGCGCGAATTTAGACGATTGGCTTTATAAAAATCGGGAATTTCAGCCATGGGCTTCGTAAAATTAGCGAATATTGTTGATCAGGTGCGGAAAAATCGAGACTTTTCTCCTTCGGCATTGTAAATTTTGAGAGTTTCACCGATCAGATTAGGAAAAATCGTGAACTTCGAGGATCAAGCGCAGAAAAGTCGCGATTTTCGTCGATCGGCTTTGTAAAAATCGCGAATTACGTCCATCAATTCGTAAAACCGCGAAATTTTCTGATCAGGTTCGAAAAAATCGAGAATTTTCTAGATCAAGTGAGGAAAAATCGAAAATTTCATCGATCGGCTTTGTAAAAATCATAAATTTTGTCAATCAGCTTGAGAAAAATTGTGAATTCTGTCGACTGGCTTTATAAAATCGCGAATTTCATCGATTGCCTTCGTAAAATTCTCGAATTTCGCTGATCAGCTTCATAAATAGTAGGTTCTGTGTTATTATTTTCTCGGCAAATGAAAAATATCTTTCATAATCATTAAATTGAAAAAAAAATGTATTTTTGTTTAGCCGATAAATTGTACTTTAGAATATTATCCATTTGACAATTACGAAATATTGTTCTCGAAAATGATTTTTTTTTTTTTTTTTTTTTGTTTGTGTTACTGATGAAGTAATTTGGAACAAATGGCTGGAATAGGAATTTTTATTTCAGAAGTGTTAAAAGGGTAAAATAAAATAATTATTGTTTGGTTTTTGCAACGGAGTACCGTTGATTAAAGGAAGTAATAGAAATTGGTTGTGTTCAATTGTTATTGATATAGATTGGATAATATATATATATATATGTACATATATTTTTATTATTTTTTTTTGCATTCATTGTCAAAGTTCGGTAAATCGAAACTAGTGTTATGAAAGAATTCTTTTATGAAATTTTTTTTTTCTTTCTCTCTTGTAGTGCAACCGACGTTATGATTTCAATAATATAAACGTATATAGAGTGTTATAAGAAATGAATAAAGGAAAATTTATTTATTAATTTTGAATGGTTGCCAAAAAATTATACTCTTGGTAGTAAAGAATTTTTTTTTAATTTGCAATTTCGTTTCTGTATACAGAGTGATTAAAGAAAAAAAAATTAAAATTATATTGATGGTATTTTAAGAAAACAAACAAAATATACATAGATATTATTTTTTTTTTCGTTTTTTTTTACGTTGTTGTTTTGAAATAAATGATACGAGTGTAGTGTTATGACAACATTGAATGTTCTTAAGGTTTGTGATTTTTTTTTTTGGGGGGGGGGGGGTATTGTGGACACTATTAAATGTTTATTAAGAGTAATTAATTGGTACACTAATTAATTGTTTTGAGAAAATATTGGTACACTTAGATATTGTAGAATTGTTTTATTATGTTGAGTGATGAAAACGAAATCGAACGATTGATTATTGAATATACTATTGTGTTGTGATATACTATTGATGTATATGGTTTCTAGAACTATTTTATTTAAAAAAAATATTTTTTTTTTTATAAAGTATTAAGTTTTGGTTACTTATGCTGCGTTTTTTTTTTTTTTTTTGAGTAGAAGTAAATAAATGAAATAAATTATTATTTGAGCGATAGGTTATATCGTCATGGTTGTAAATATGTTTCCTGAAGGGAATGAATAACTCTTGGGGGTTATTACACTGTTACTGATTATTACAATTAGTGGGATTTCGTTCTTTTTCCGGGTTACCATGGCATCATCTTTCTTGGGTAAGGGTCGCAAGGAGGATCTGGTCGAACTGGCCACCGAACTGGGGTTAAAAGTTAACTCAGATCTAACGAGGGCTGAAATTAGAAAGCTAATCGTTGACAATGGGAATTTCATTGAAGATGAAGCCAAAGTTTCTTTGAGCAGAATAATAGAAGACAGACTTCGGCGTGAGAAAAAAGAAGATGAAGAACGAATTCGGGAAAAAGAAAGAGAAGATCGAATCCGAACAGAGGAGCGAGCCCATGAGATTGAGTTAAAACGCTTGGAATTATTGGGGAATAACGTACATTTGGGTGAAGTAGTGGAAAATTCGAATGAAACAAGGTCTAAAGTACAGCTGATGCAGATAACCCCAAAGTACGATGAAAAGGTAGACGAAATGCAATTGTATTTGGTAAACTTTGAACGTCGGGCGGCAATGGCGTGTGTACCAAAAACCGAATGGGTGGCATATTTATTAGGACTTTTACCAACCGAGATAGCTAACAATATAGCCCGGGAGCCTCCTGAGAGAGCCAATGATTATGATTTCATAAAAGAAATGTTGCTTAAAAGCTACAAACTGAATCCTGAAAAATTGAGACAGCTATTTTTCCGACATCAAAAGGGACCAGAAGAATCTTGGAGGAGTTACTGTCATGCATTGAATAGTTATTTTAACGAATGGATAAATGAATTAAAAGTCGAGGATTTCGACCAATTAAAGAAGCTACTGGTTGCGGACCAACTTAAACGCAGAGTACCAAACGACATAAAAGAACATTTCTTGGACCAATGGAATAAAATGATTGATCCTTTGGAGGTCGCAGAAAAGGTTGATGAATACGAAAGTTTGAAGGACGGTTTGAAGAACAATCCAGTGCACAAAAAGCCAAGGGATGTTCCCCGATGGCAATCAGAAGAGAAAAATAAGTGTAAATTCAAGGAAAGGTTCGAAGGCAATAAAAATAATTATTTAGCAGGTGTAACCAAATATGGCGGAAATGACAAGCAAGTTGACAGAACAAAATACCAAGGAGGGTATCAAAGGGACAGGGGTCCTAGAATATCTAAAGTCACATGCTTCGTATGTGGTGATCCAACACATTTTGCTCGAGCTTGTCCTAAGAATAATAGCCAAGGAAATCGGGGCAGAATCGAAAATGTTCGTAGCAATTCGGTCACTACAGAAAAAGTCATAGAGAATAAAGAGGTATTGACTGCTCGAATTACCGTGCCTATGTCATTCCCTCTCAAGGAAAATTCTGTGAAGTGTGATGAATTGAAGGAAATAGAATTGAAATGTGGTTCTACGATTCTTAACAGCATTTTAGACACAGGGGCTCAAATTTCAGTCATAAGACACGACCTGGTTCCTATTAAAGAAGGCGATGGTGAAGGAACTGTAAAACTAGTATGTGCATTTGGATCAACTGAAACAGCTCCGTTAGTAGTTTTTAAAATGAAAATAAATGACTCGCGACATTGTGAAGTCCCTGTCGTATGTGCGGTATCCAAAAAATTGGTAAGCGATATGCTGATATGTTCTACAGCGTTTGACTCACTAAATGATGGAATTCAAGAATGTCAACCCGTGACTTCCCCTCCTGTGCAAGAAGATGAACAGAAACAAAGCTACAGCCTGAATGAAATTGTAAAGAGTGATGATGAAGAAGAAGCACTTGAGATAGAAAGTCCTGCTATCTCCAGTGAAGAAGAGGGTTGTAAAGAAAGTAGATCAGAATTTACAAAGCTACAACGGGAAGATGAGTCCTTAACAAATATTTGGAAGCTTGCAGAAGAACGGAGAAACGGATTTGAGTTAGAGGATGGACTGTTGTTACACTCTGAATGGGTGTGTGGCGAAAAAATAAAGCAAG
Source organism: Maratus speculifer (assembly GCA_964019185.1). NCBI lineage: Eukaryota > Metazoa > Arthropoda > Arachnida > Araneae > Salticidae > Maratus > Maratus speculifer. The sequence continues at coordinate 387,778,279 of OZ025294.1, forward strand.
TGGTGTTACCCTATAGCAAGTGAGATTTCGTATTGAAAGTTGCCCATGAAATTCCCCTGGCTGGACACCTGGGTGAAAAGAAAACGAAAGAGCGAATAAAGTACTCATTCTTTTGGCCGACTATCAAAAATGATGTCAGGAAATTTTGTGAAAGTTGCAAACCTTGTCAAGTTAGAAGAACTGAAACTTACCGAGATAGAATTCCGATCCAACCAATTACCAGGCCGGAATACCCCTTTGAAGTTTGGAGTGTAGATTGCATTGGCCCCTTAGAACCTCCTTCCAGAAGAGGACACAAGTATATCATTTGCGCGATTGATTTATGTACCAGATGGGCAGAAGCAATACCGACTAGAAATATAAACGCTAAAACTACGTGCAATGTATTGATGCAAATTTTCAGCCGCACTGGTTTCCCTAGAATGATATGTACAGATCAAGGTCCAAATTTTACCGCAGAACTGACCGAGGCTTTTATAAATTTAATAGGAGTATCACCAAGATTTTCAACGCCGGGTCATCCCGAGAGCATGGGTGCTGTGGAGAGGTGGAACAGAACTTTAAAGAATATGCTGAACAAAAATGTTCAGGAATATGGAAATCAATGGGATGTGGATAAGAGATGCGGAATGTGGATCACATTCCGCATCTCTTATTTGCGTATAGAGAAGTTCCTCACTGCACGACTGGTGTGTCTCCATACCAATTAGTATATGGACGAATTCCTAAGGGACCGACCGCATTACTTAAAGAAATTTGGACAGGTGAGAAAGTGATACCTACAACGGCTTCTAGGTCTGTCGAAAAATATTTAGAAGAGTTAAGAGAAAATATAGAAAACGCTCATAGAATTGCAAATGAGAATGCTGAACTAAATCAACAAAGTTATGCCCAAAGGTATAACTTGAGAGCTCGAGAAAAAACCTTTCAAGTAGGTGACAGGGTTTTGATCCTGCTGCCAACATCATCTCATAAGCTATTGAAAACTTGGTCAGGACCGGCGACTGTGGTTCAATTGAGCAGGCCACATTCAGCCATTGTTGAATTTGATGATGGTACAAGAAAAGAACTTCATTTCAACAAAATTCGACCATATGTGGCTCGTGTCCAACACATAGGTCTTGTTTTTGAGCAGGATAAAGATTTTGGACAATTACATTCTGCTCCAACCGAGAAAATAACTCTCAATAAAAGTGAAGTAGAGCAACATGTCCGGGATATGACCAGCCCATTAGATGCTAAGCAACGGCATGATCTAAGCAACTTACTTTGTAAATACCATGACATATTCAATACTAAACCTGGAATGGCGAAAGTCGAAGGGCATGTGATTAAGGTTACACCTGATTGTTCACCGAAAAGACTTCGACCATATCGAATTCCTATAGCCCTCCAAAATGAAGTAGATCGTCAAATTCGAGAGCTACTAGAAACTGGACTCACTGAACAAAGCGATAGTGAATGGGCCCATCCGTTAGTGTGCGTTGCTAAAAAGGATGGCAGCGTGCGGTTGTGTGTTGACTTCAGAATACTAAACAGTTTTACTATTCCAAATGCTTACCCCATGAAACATGCTAATGAACTGCTGTATGAAATAGGGAAAGCACAAATAATTACCGTACTTGACCTTACTAAGGGATATTGGCAGATTCCCATGAAAGAAGAGTGCAAACATTATACTGCCTTCGTAACTCACTCTGGCCATTACCAATGGAGAGTCATGCCATTTGGCCTGAAGAATGCTGGTAGCACCTTTCAAAAGTCAATGGATAAAGTTCTGATTCCGCATAAAGATTACTGTCGATCCTACATTGATGATGTTGCAATTTTCTCAAAAACATGGGCAGACCATTTGAAACATATTAGTGCAGTTTTACAAACTCTTCGTGAAGTAGGTCTTACTGTTAATTTAGAAAAATGCGATTTTGGAAAGAAAGAAGTAAAATTTTTAGGGCATATAGTTGGGTCAGGAAGACATGCCCCGGACCCTGAAAAGTTGGAAGCTATGAAGAAATTAGCGGCACCTACTAACAAGAAAGAATTGCGAACGGTTTTGGGGATAGCAAGTTATTATAGAGACTACATTCCGAATTTTGCGAGTATTGTATTACCTTTGACTAATCTGACGAAAAAGAGAGTTCCCAAAGATATCCCCTGGGGAAAGTTGGAAGAAGAAGCCTTCCAAAAACTAAAGGAACAGTTAGTTAAAATGCCATCTTTATATACTCCACAATTTGAAAAACCCTTTCAGCTTTATACCGATGCTTCCGCTACGGCCGTTGGAGCGTGTTTATCACAGTTAGATGAGAATGGAAAAGAGCATCCTATAGCTTTTTACAGCAAAAAGCTTACCCCATGCCAGACCAGGTGGTCTACTATAGAAAGAGAGGCTTACAGCGTTTTAGCTGCGCTTCAAAAATTTGATACTTGGATCTTCGGATCGCAAGTTGAAGTGATTTCAGATCATAATCCTCTTTCTTACCTTACCCAGGGCTTGCCACATGGTGCCAAACTAGCACGGTGGGCTTTAGCACTCCAAAGATACAACCTGAAAATTACTTATAGGAAAGGAAGCAAACATGGTAATGCTGATGCACTTTCCAGGTTCCCCTAGGGAAACATATAAAGTAATTGTGTAAATAACGCATTATTATTCATTATGATATTTCATGTTGAATATTTCATATTGTATCTACTTATTAGTATTAATATTATTGTATATACATATATTTATATTGGTTCATTTAAGTATTAAATTTTGGGCTAGCGAACGAGTTCTTCTTTTACGTTTGTGAAATATGCTAAAAAAATTACTCTATGGTTTTTGAAAATTAACTAAAAAATAAACTTACTTACAGTTGTGTGAAATATGCTAAAAACATTCCTTAGCAGCATAGTCTCTAAGGAGAACTATGTGCTCTTTACGGAGGGACATGTAAGGTTCCACAATTCAAACTTTGACTTTTTTAAAAAAAAAACAATGGTTGACGTCGCCAAATAAGAGATAGACTCTTGCCAAATGGCACGCCCTCGACGAAAAAGGGAACTGCGTTCGGGCAGTCGGGGCCGAGGTGTGATGGGAAAAAGTCGAAAAAGCTCTTCGTGTGTCGCGAAGAAGCATTGTTCTAGTGGAACAATAATAATAATATTCTTGTAGATGTATTCAACTTCTGTTTTAAGGTGTCCGTATGTTATTGTGTGATGTTAATAAATGTTGTTCGTTTCTACATTTGATACTACATTGAGTGTTCTACATTTGATGGTCGTCACAGTGCAAGCAACACAAAGATGTCCGATTATTTTGGGAGATAGAACGGCGATCCGTATTATCAGCTTCATAAATATTGCGAAATTTGTTGCTTATGTCGCGGAAAGATCTTGAATTTTCTCGATCGGTTTCTTAAAAATTGCGAATTTCGTTGATCAGCCGCGGAAAAATCGCTAATTTCTTCGATCATGCGAAGAAAACTCGTGAATTTCGTCGATCATGCGAAGAAAATCGCGAATTTCATCGATCAGGAGCGGAAATATCGCGAATTTCGTCGATCATGCGAAGGAAAATCGCGAATTTTGTCGATCACGTGAAGAAAAATAGCAAATTTCATCGATCGTCAATGTAAAAATCAGATAATTTTGTTGATCAGGTACAGAAAATCCTGAATTCCTCAATCGGTTTCGTAAGAATTGTGAATTTTATTGATCAGGTGAAGAAAGATAAATAATTTACTCGATCAGCTTCGTAAAAATTGTGAATTTTGTCGATGAGTTTTGTAAAAAGTGCAAATTTTGTCGATCAGGCGTGCAGAATTAGTAATTTGAGTGATTGGACACAGAAAATCGTGAATTTCATTAATCTAACGTTTAAAAATCTTGTTTACCTGCTCCTTCTCTCTCCTTCGTTCATAAAGCTCACCTTCTTTTGGCATCAGCCATTCATGCTTGTTTTTTAGCACTTTTAATAAAACAAAATTTACTCTCCAGAATAAAGTGAAGGAATATTTTTACATCTTGTGGAAATAATCCTTGCTATATCTGTTATATATAGAAAATGTAAAAACTGCTGATATATCCTTATGAACTAAATTGCATATTTGACTGGGTAAGCGAACTTAAAGGGGTAACCCCCCACTCCCCTCTAAAACCATATTTTTTTATCCGATTGTAGGCCACAGATCACCTCCTCTTAATCAAATTCTCTTCGTGTTATTGATGTGGCCCTCGACCACCCAGACATATTTGTATGTGGCCCGTCTCTTGAAAAGTTTGTGCACCCCTACTTTATATATTAAATAACTTGTAAATGAAAAATAAATTGTTTTCGGATGTTTCTAAAAGATAAAGGAGCATTGGGCGACATGGAAGCAGTTATCGGGTATTTTTACATATTGATTATATTAAATTATCGTAGTTTAAGAAACATCTGTCTTTTTAGCACTTTCCAAGAAAATTGAAAAGTGCTTATGCATTTTATGCAGTCCTTCTGTCCACTCTCTATCTCCCGTATTTGGTGACTCTGAATAAGCTTTATCAATTTCATGAAAATCCGACTATATTTAGTGTCGGATTTTCATGCAATTGATAAAGCTTATTTAGGGCCACCAAAACATGTTTGTTATTCCATATGAAGTATGTATGACTAATGATTCATTTACAGGGACATTCAAAAGTGTTCGATTACATAATGGTATATGCGAAAAAATTGTTTGGAGAGTATTTTAATGAGATCACGCTATTTCAAATGTATTGAAACGGATATAAATCACCTTCTTTCACTACGATTAAATTAAACACACAAATCATCGCAATTTTCATTAATTTACAGGGACACACAAAAGAAATGGTTACTGTATTGTCTTTGTTTAATAATTGCTGGAGAATACGTTTTAAAATTCAGTATGCGCTTTTAAATGTAATTAGTTTTTTCCACATTACTCTTTACATATAAATTATATACATCATGTACCACAAAAGTATTTGCCTTTACCATTCTCCTCATTAGAGGATATTGCCGAAGGGGAATTTCCAATTGAAATACTATGTGTATCTCTTAAATGAATTAAATTTTGGAATGCATGTTGTTAATATATACCTATCGATGTGTCGTATACAGGGTTGCTAAAATTTTCGTATCATTTTCCGAATGTAAATGGAAACAGCTGAAATTGGGTTTTGAAATGCTTAATATATTTTCACATGGTGAAATGAGACGTAATATTTTTATTTTTTAAACGGTGCAGTTTTTTTTATATTATTCTGAATGTGTTGGGTAGTGTTTCATAATCTGTGCTTGATGCATGACTTTTTATTTTTAAAGATATTTTTAAACACATTTGTTCATTGTTCTTTTTTTTTTTCGCTTATAAATACTAAAAACTGTCCCGAGTTTAACGCACACCTGCCATACAATGCTGCAGGTAGTGGAAATCTGTGTAAGGATATTCATACAGAACATATTTCATCCTTAATTTATAAGTAGTGGTTATTTCCGAACAATAATTTCACTAAATTTCTTAAATTCTTATTGGATTTTCCCACCCTCTCGACTAATATATGTAGGAATAAGCTTAATATTGGAGTTTCCTTCGGATATACAGTCACCGCAAAAAAAAATCTTGACACTTATGATTTTAAGACGTTTTGTTAAATATCCAGAAATATACATAAGGAATTATTCTGAAACTTCAGGTATGTCAAAAAAGTAGTCTACCTCATATATTTTCACGAAGAGTTTTTCCCGAAATACAACAGGGGACCGTCAACAAGTTGAAAAAGAAAGAAGATCTTTTGGAACACTCTGTCAAAAGTAATGAAGCAAAAGAGTTCAAACTGCATTTTATTATTAAGTGGCTTATTGTAATAAACTGTGTTCATTTTTATGAATATAGCATGTAAACTCATAGAGAAATTAAGGTTTTTATAAAAACGGTCCCAAATTTTTCCAAGTTTTTTGCTTATAACTTGCAGAGTTCGTCATAAAACACAATGTTCTTTTCAGACAATATGACAATCAACATTGTACATAACATCCTGTAATCAGAATAAAAAAATAATAAAAATTGTATAACAAATGAGCAGGTTTTCTAAATAATTTTTTACTGCGCATGCGTCAACGCTATTAAAATTTCATTTGCATATTATGTTAGTTAAATGTATAGAGCAACTTTTGTGAAAGTCTCAAAAACATAGCTTAAAAATTCTGAAAATTATCGTCGATAGAATGAGATCAAAATCCGTTATTCCCTAAATGAAGAAAAAGATGAGGCGCTGTATCCATATTCCATTGATTAGTGCCTACACAATATTGCACGTACAACTATATTTGGATAAAACCCCTGATTTTTTTTGCAGTACGGTTTTAAATATTTGATCGCAGCCGACTTCCCCCCCAAAAATTTGATGCCCCCTACTTAAGAAAATTTTTACTGTGTGTTAAATTATCTGAAAGTTCCGAATTGATCGACTCATTAGCTTTCTTAATTTTAATAAATTCGCGTTTCAACAAAGCATTTTATTTCTTTTTTAAAAATTGAATTTTTTTATAAAACAAAAACTTGCGGATCGATTTTTATAAAACTTAGATATTAAACAGAGTCTAAAAAAAGAGCTAGATGCATAACTTTAAAACCTCTAAATGGTGTATTTTTAAAATTTTGACGGCGTTTCAAATAATACTAGTATAAAAAATGTGATTTCGGAAGACCGACTCTGAAAATGAGATTTTGAAAGGCATCATCCAATTCTTGAAACAACAATTAATATCTAGGATTGTAATTGAGCAACCGTGAAGAAATTTTCATATCTGAAGTCAGTGAAATATTCTATATCTGATTGCATAAAATATGTAACACAATATTTTAATTTTTTACAGGTCATCCATAAAAGCCATTATTCACCATCCACCATTGTTCGCCTTTGAAACACCTGCTCTTACTATGAAAGATTTTACAAAAAACTGTCTCTTTGAACGGAAATAAAAAGAGATTTTATAAACGGATTTTTCAGCTTTATAAAAAAATATAGAAAGAATTTTTAGAATTTTAGAAAAGGAATTTTTTTTCTCGTTTGGCTGTGCAATTTTCGAGTTTTTAGGCTCAGTAGAAAAATGTAGTACATATTCTATTAAACTTTTCCCTTATCTTTGAGTTCTCGAAGCTCTTGTTGAATTATGAATTCTTTTCCATTCTTTTGATTTGGGATTTTTAATTAATTTCTCATTTAATTATTAGAGATTTCAATTTATGAAATTCAAGAGCGCCAGGAGAGATTTTTGACTATTTTCACAAAATTTTGAGCCTCGTATGTACCGTAGATTTTTCTGGCCATTGTGAACAGACAAACACACACATATGCATATTAAGAGAAACTTTCTTTTATTTGTATTTAATACTTTGTTAAAATACTTTAGACTTTCAAATAAAAGTAAAATTTTAAATCTAATTAAGAATAGTACATAAATTTTAAACTTCAAAACAAAATTGCGCAGAGCTCTTTCGAGTGACAAAAGGGCACACAAACTTTGTCTGCTCCAGGGCGCTGAATCTCTAGCTACGCCACTGAATATAATAAAATTTTGTACAACTTTTGTTATAAACTTTCAACTTTAAAGACTTCGCTGACTAAAAACATCCGAACGGTAAAACTGATTTCGAGAAGAAAGGGAGATAAACTGATGTGCTTAGTTAAACTTGATAAAAAATTAATACAAATTACAAAATCTTATTGCTCATAATTAGAAATTAGTCATTTTATAACTTAAATGAGTAATATTAATTTAATTAACGATAATTTTATAGAAATATAAGAAAAAAATGAATGTAAATAATGTCATTTGTTGCTGCTTCTTTAGAATCAGATTTTCGACAAAACAATGTTTATTACGAAATTTTCTATTTAGACTTTCCTTATCAAACGTGTCTTAAGAATTCAAAATGCTTTGCAAGTCATATCGCAAATATTAGTTAAACAGCTACGCCATAAATTTTCTTATTGCAAAATCTCAACTATTTCCATACAATGTATCCCAATGTATTGTATGTTCCATACAATGTATGTCCCCCGGGCACAGAAATTTAGGGGGCATGTAAAATTTATGATTAGATTACCATCATTTTTGTAGTACTGTTAAATGACAAAGTTGGGAGAGGGGCGGGGGGGGCAATTATCTTTTTGCACGCCCCTGGAGTCAACACTAGACATGAGAGGGAGGGATTTTCCCGAGCCCATCTCCTATATTTATACAATTCTGTACATTTTATACAATTCTGTTTTAAGTGAAGAATATAGTACATTGAAAAAGTAAACTTTTAATAATAATTCATAAATCATACCTGCATTTCAATATTCTTCTGTGAAAAGAAGACAAGTTTTTGTTTTTAACGCTTGAATCAGTTATTTCTGCTGTGAAACTTATTAATTTTCTAAGATCTGGACATTTCAAGAAAAAAAGATATGATTGCAATGCTTGCGACATCTTGGAAACTAGAATAATCAAATTCTTAGCTTAGCCAACTGCCAAAAGAAAAATCTTGCAGCGCAGACGATAAATTAAAAAAAAAAAAAAAAAAAAAGAATAATGAATTAAATGAATGGTAAAAACATAGCCTACTATAATACTACCAGCCGAGCCATTTCGCGAAAAACCGCCGAAAAAGTGAAGCTGGCAAAGCTTCAAACCCTGAACCATTTCATTGAACCACGTGTAAGTCCATGTGACGCAAACCCTGCCCAAATTAGCATTGAATAAGCTGCTTTCTGTTCTGTGCACATGTTTGCACACGTGTCATTGTTTTGGTTCAGGGTTTACATGATTGGTCTGATTAACTTGGGCAAGGTATCAGCGTCCTCTGGCGGGAGACTTCATACATTAATCTCAAATAAACAGGCTTTTACTAGTATTATAGTAGGCTATGGGTAAAAATAACGGAAAGTGCGTTCTTTCTAGAAATTTGCAAAAGACTTTTAAAAGTTTACGGAGTTGCTTAATAAGATTTTTCAAATTAGTCCAATTAAAAATTAGAATGCATTTTCATACATGCTTTTCAAAAAAAAAAAAAAAAAAAAAAAAAAAAAAAACTGTTATAAAGAATCTGTTTAATTTTGATTACTCAAAGACAATTTTTTATATAAATTACTAGATCATCTAATTTTCCTTTTTTAAAAATGCGTCATGAATAAATGGAACGCGATGTCTTTAAGAGGCTACTTCAATCACACGAAAACACACCCGTCCGTTAATGTTAATCCTGTGGAAGAATTTTTCTCTAACTCATGTGCATTTCAATATTTTTAAATGATTTTATTTATTGGCTAATTAAACTCGATCTGAATAAAGGTCGTTTTTTAATTTTTTTTTTCTGTGTAGGTTTTTTTTAATGAAATACTTTAAGAAAGAAAAATAAAATTTCTTAAAAACACCATTAAAAATTATAATAAATGTGCAAGGCTTTTCGAAAAAATGAGTCTTTCTTCATCAAGCGCAGCGAACATGTTTTACTTTTTTGAAAGCAGCAGCAAAACTTGATCTCAAGTAGTAGGATGTGCTGTTGTGTTCATCTGTGCCTGATAAAGAAAGACTAGATTTAAAAAAAAAAAAAAAAAAAAAAAAAAAAAAAAAAAAAAAAAACTTGCGCATTTATTAAAAAATGTATAGTGCTTTTAAGATTTCTTTTTCGGTCTTATTATTCCGCACCAGCTTATTTAATTATCTATTGAGAGTACTTTCACTTTTGAAACCGGTTTCAAAAGTAAAAGTTTCCTAATAATAATAATTTAAAAAAAACTGCAAACAAAAAAATAAACTAGTTGGATGTGCCAATCCCAAAACTTTCTTCTATCACATATGTACATTTTAATATTAAAAAAAAAAAAAGGTACTCATTTTGATGCTTTAATAATTTTAATTCAATACCATACTAACTTTGATTTTCATCTTAAATTTCTGCTTCAATCAATTAATCGGAGTAAAAACGAATTTCCATCTCTGCACGAGCCGATAGACAATAGAATGATAGGCAGATTTTTTTTTTCAAATTCTGGGAGGACCTACTTGCCTTACCAAAAAACAAACATACACAAAAAATTTAGATCAGTTCTAGAACTAACTTCATACACATTTATGTGGTGCAATATTGAAAATGGCATAAAATTCGCTATTGCAGCGCCCCCTTCAGATTTTTTTCAGATTCAGGGCTATCCAACTAGCCATAGCCATATACATACACAAAAAATTTGGTTCAATTCGATCCATAACTTCATATACTTTTGGTCGGTAGTGTCGGTACAATATTGAAAATGGCACAAAAATCGCGATTGCAGCGCCCCCTTCCGGTGGATTATTTTCAAATTCAGGGAGGACCAACTAGCCATAGTCATACACATACACAAAAAATTTGGTTAAATTCTATGCATAGTATCGATCGATGCATATAATTCGATCATATACTTTTGGTCGGACAATATTGAAAATGGCAAAAAAAAATCGTGATTGCAGCGCCCCCTTCCGGCGGAATATTTCAAAACTGAAGGAGGACCTGCTTGCCACAGCCAAAAACATTCACAAAAATTTTGGTTCAATTCTATGCATAACTTCATGCACTTTTTGATGGTAGAATGGCGACATACACACAGACACACACACAAACACACGGACAGACAGACATTTTGTAAAGACATGTTTTTTGGAATCTCTGACCCCTAAAACGTGTAAATCCGTCGAAAACCGGAAGTCGAAAAAAATTTCGATTACAATACTTTCTTCTATTGAAGATAGAAGAAAGTAAAAAAACAGGCTTTCCACAGATTAATCTCAGTTAGAAAATGAAAAAAAAATGGTTTAAAAATATTAAAATGCAAACGAGATACCTTAAAACATTTCTTCCATAAGATTAACATTAGCGAAAGGATGTATTCCCGTGAGTGATACAGCCTCTAAATCTCAGAAAGTCAAAAGTCAAAACACTTCTGTTGGTGAAAAAGACATTATTTTAAGCAAAACATGCAGATTCATTACTGAAATGGGAATATTTTGTTCCGCGCCAAAATGGAATAATTTTATCTTATTTTCCACTTCGCATATTCAGAAATTAAGTATCCAGACAGGAAGTGGGGGACTCAGCCCCAGGTCCTAGGACACTATCATAGAGTGAATAATGGTTATGTAATGCCGGCCGACCATTAGTGACAAAGAGGTATGAAATTACTCATAGGCTATGTCTGCTATTGAGCGAACACCTTATTAAAATCTTTCCATTTTAAAATTTTGTTTGCGTATACTTTCAACAGAAACGTTTTTTCTTTCTTCTTTCAGCGTAAAATATGAGTAAACTATGTAAATGAAAGTAAAAAATAAGCACGAAAAAAACATCATCAAGGCATAGAACATAAACACTTTCCAACAAAATCAAAATATTCTAAGAAATTTCATGTTTGTTCATACAATGAAATGAGATATCTAAATAAACATAAAAAAAAGCGCTCAAGGCAATAAAGTTCGTTTTCAGCAATTGTTGTCTATAGCCGGTAATGTGTATGAATTCTTCTGAGCAATGATTTCCTGAATATGATACACGCACAGTGATAAATTAAGGGGGGGAGACATCCCTCCGGAGCAATGAAATATCCCCCCCCCACCAGAAAATTTGAGATTTTGTGTTTTTAATGGTCAAAAATTGCAATCCCCCCCCCCCGGAGCCACAAAAGTCCCTCCCGAAGAAAAGAGTCTGAATTCAACACTGTACACACAGCTCGTAATGCATGAAACATGCAAATATTTTCATAGTCAGGCATGTAACCGGAATATTTCGTATGTCTGTATATATTACAATAATTCTTCTTACTATTCTTCTTACTAATTCTTCTTACAATAATTCTTCTAACAATAATTCTTCTTACTAAGTAAAATATACAAAATATGCTCTACTGCACCTCGGCAATGTTCGTTAAAATAACATTATTATTATGATCGTTATTATCATTTCGTTAAACTAGTGTAACATCCTAAAAATATATTGCAAGTTATTTTTCCCCATGGATTATAAAGAAATGGAGTACTTTTGCGCGCCCTTGTAAATGAACTACAATTACGACTTACTCTATAGTCTATAGAAAGTATGTTGCCACCACCTCAGTGATGCATATCAATTTTATTATAGACCGGGAGGCAGCAGCACAGACAATCACTTACACTTCATCGAGTTCACGGCTGAAATTACAGAATTAATTAAAACTCGATTCACACATTAAAACGCAATCGGTCTGGCAAGTCATATCTTGGTGGAAAACACCTGAAAATCCGATTTTAGCTGTTGACTCATAGGTTTACCATTGTGTTTTTCTTCTCCTAGTCCTCCATGCTTTCATACCTTTAAGTACATGAAAATACAATTATAACCTAAAAGTCAACCACTAAAATCGAGTTTTGAGGTGTTTTCCACCAAGATATGATTTGCCAGACCGATTGCATTTGGACATGTGAATTAAGTTTTAACTAATTTTGAAATTTCAGCCGTGAACGTGATGAGGTGATTATCTGTGCTGCCTCGTCCTGATCTATTATGTTTGAAATAGTGTAGCGTTATTAAAATGCATTAAAAACGATTTTTCTCCGTTGATCACATTGTAACATCAATCAAAATTGCATCAATCAAAATTGTCCTGAATAAGTTCACTTTCAAATATTTTGTATCTGAGAGATTAAAAATGACATTATAGATGCATCAGAAATTATTTACTTTAGATTTAACACCTTTAAAAAGTGAGTAAGATTCTCATTGTTGAGCGAAAGGTGAATTGAAAGAATTTAATACATATTTCATTTCTAAAATATCCTTTAAAAGTTTTCTTTGCTCTCCCTTTAGGCGGGTTCATGACCTCTTTGACCTCCTCCTTGGATCCGCCATGGACTCATAGGTTTAACATTATGTTTTCCTGCTCCCAATCCTCCATGATATCATGCCTTTTTGACGCAGTAAACTAAAATGGTAAACCTACGAGTCAACCACTAAAAACAAGTTTTTATTGTTTTCCACCGAGATATGACTTGACAGACCGATTGCGTTTTAATATGCGAATTGGAATTTAACTAATTCCAAATTTTTATCCATGAATTCGATGAGGTGATGTGATTGTCTATGTTGCCACCTCTCGGTCTAATGGCAATTCGAGTATAAAGAAAGGGCATGTTTACCTCGATGTTTACAAACAAAAACTTTCGTCAACCAATCTTTTTTGTCATAGCGATCATTACAGGAATCGCCTTAGCAACTCTAGGCCAATCATAAAGTTAATTTTTAGAACCAATCAGTTAAATTTCGCTAACAGTGGAGAATCTGCCTGGATACCAGCTAACTGTATGAACAAGAACTAAAAATATTATGAATCCTAAATTGGCATCATAATAAAGATCGGTGTGTCTGGTCGTCTGTATGTTGTGTGACAGAAAATCTCCAGAATTTTTTTTTGATGTGCTTAGTAATGTGCAAACATAGTTATAATTGTTTATATTCGGTTAAAAAATTAAATTAATTAGCCCTTGTTCTTAGAGACTTTAAATCAAAAAATTGCATTACTTAAAAGCTTGTTTTGCTTTATTTATTTTTTACAGTTGGCTGAATAATTTTTCAACGATATTAGATGTAAAAAATACATTGCTATCTATTCGCGCAAGCCATTATGAACATAAATTAATATTTTCTACTTTAAAAAGCGGCACATATTTCTTAAGTTATCTCTTGTCTGCCTATGTGTGAGTCGTTTTTTTTTTTTTTTACTTATTTAAAATGCCGATTGTTGTTTAATTCATATTTAAAACAAATCACATAAAATATTTAAATAAAAACTTTTAATGTACTTTTTATTAATTTAGAGCTATATATATTTACTTTGAATGAAACTATGCAGATCTTTTAAAATTTATTGAGTGGTAAGAAAATAAAATACAAAAGCTATGTTTATAATTATTTAGTTTGATTTGAAACAGCTTATGATACTTTAAATTTTAAAGATAATTTTTGTGTATTTCATTTGTTTTATTACTTTAAATATGTATATTTTTTCATTTATTTGATTGTTGCTTTTGATATTTAAAATACAGTTGTAAATGCTTTGATACGTTTGTCTTCTACTCAGATGAAATTTATTTTTTAGCATATTTCATTCCGTCCAGTGTGAATTTGACAATGAATAATGGTTATTATTCTTTATTTGAATATTTTATGATTAATTATTGGGTATTTACATATTCAGCTTACAACTGCACCAAGCATGACACCAGTTAATACATTAACTACAACAATCTTTTTTTTTTTTTTTTTTTGACAATTACATAGTTTATTTATTATAATTTAAAGCTTATTTTATTGTTTTATAGTTTATTTTTTATTCTACTACATATTTATTTGTTACTCATTTATTACAGTTCATTTATTATCTTTTATTTATTTTACATAATTTACTATTTCTAACCTTGTTATGTATTTAATTGGCAATTGTCAGCCATTTTTGGTGATCAATCTCTTGTCTCAGATAATATATAAATACTGGTTATTGTTTGTATTTAATGAATATGTTGCTCAATTAAAAAAAATAATAATAATAAATAAAAATAAGGTAGCTAAATTTGCTCACTTATAATTATCTGATCAGTACATCATATTATATCAAGTGGGTTATCAGTCATATTGTCAGTTCTTAATCTTTTCAAGCAAAACTTAGTAATTTAAATCATAATTTTGTCAAGAAAAAGGTGTCATTTTTATATAGTCACTGTGGATTTATCTTTTATGGATGAAAATGTGGTATATTGGGTTGCAGCAGTACAAACAACCATCTGGAGTTAGAAGCTGGAATTTCAGAATTAATTAAAACTCGATTTGCATATTAAAATGCAATTGGTTTGTGTAATATCTTGGTGAAAAACACCTGAAAACTCCATTTTAGCATTTTATTAGTAGGTTTGCCATTGTGTTTACCTGCCAGTTCTCCATGTTTTCATACCATTAGGTGCAGGAAAACAAAATTACAAACCTATGAGTCAACCACTCAAATTGGTCCTGAAGTATAGGTACAGATTTCTAAAATCTTTAAGGAGTCAGTGGCTCCTAAACCTAAAATATTCAATGGGTACATTCTGAAACACACATATAAACATAAACAATAGTCTTTATACGGGGGAAAAAACTCTGGAATTCAAAGTTAAGAGTAATTTATTTAATACTAGCTGACCTGCCCGGCGTTGCCCGGGCCTGTGATCAGGGTTGGAAAAAAACCAGGTTTTTTTGAAAAAACCCCAAAAAACGTTTTTTTTTGGTTTAAACCAGGTTTTTTTGGTTTAAACCGGGTTTTTTTTAAACATCCTTTCTTATGACATATACATGCATATTTACTAATAAAAACAGACGTTATTGGTTTATAAGCAGTGTAATTTCATTTAAAATAATTTAAATTTAATAATTATAGTAAATTTGTGCTGAAATTTGAAAAAATTCATTTTTCAATTTAAAGTTTTCGCAAACAGTTTTATGTTGAAAGTTTTAACTGTTCTACACAGTGAACCATTGATGCCCTGTAAATCTTTATAAACAATCTTTTGATTACTAATAATAAACATTTGCCCTAATTTAATCCCTGCCTTGGATGTAGTTTGATAAATATTCTTTTCCACAATTATTCAAATAATAAATTAGAAATACTACTTAGGATTTTTTCTTTCTGAGTGACAATTTGAAGTTGACGTTTTTAGTTGTTAGATTCAGCAGATAGCAGAGGGGGAAAAAGTTATTTAAATGCTATAACTAGCAACTTTGTTTTTAATTCTTCAAGATAATCTCCCAAAACAAAAATTTCTTTTACAGCTTGTGCAAAATCTGATCATTGTGTTACATTATTAATTGCATTAAATATTCTGCATTATTAAAAAAATTAAATTATTTTATCTTTGATCAATTCACATGTTTGAAGTTTTTTTTTAGAGCAATAGATATGTTCACCAATGTACTGATTTTGAATCCTATGCATAAAAAAAATGACGTATACCCAATATATCTAATGCTTATTGCTGAAATAAAGTGTTAAAAGTAGAAATTATTTATATCTAATAATCTGAAACTCGTAAATTATAAAGAAAAAAAGAAAATGTCATTAGATTTCTTCTAAAAAACGAATTTCTTTTTTTATAGAAAAAACCAATTGGTTTAATCCTATGCATAAAGAAAACCTAAACAAACTATAAATAATACGTATTACTGAAATAAAGTTTTAAAAGTAAAAATTATTTATGCCAATAATCTGAAACACGTAAATTATAAAGAAAAAAAAGAAAATGTAATTAGATTTCTCCTAAAAAAACCAATTGGTTTTTTTGAGAAAAAAACCATTTGGTTTAAACCGTGGTTTTAACCATGGTTAAAACCAATTGGTTTAAACCGTGCCAACCCTGCCTGTGATGTTATTCAGTTTTCAAATGTGTTATTTGTTTTCTAAATGACCCTTAAATTAAACTCAAATTTCTATGGTTTTATATCTTTAAGTCCATTTTGACATAATTTATATTTTTAAATGGAAAAATCGCAAAAAGTTATTAAATTTAAGGCACATGCTGTTTGGTATTTTATTCTTTATGTAATTCGATTTTTTGGAAACTATGCTTACCGAAAGCAAACGAAATTGCGACAGAACACATGGGTTTTTACTGAATTCATAAAAAATTTCACATATTTTATTTTGTAAAAAAATAATTTTACCCATACGAAAGTTCAGAAATTTTTATAAGTAATGTAAATGTAAGTAATTTCTTTTAAAAAATTTCAAAAAAATGACAAATTTTGTCAAAAAAATTTGCAAAAAAACAGAAAAATTCATCAAAAAATTATGAAAAAAAAAATACCAAACAACAGATTTCATCAAAAGCCTGAAAAAAGTCTGAATTTCATCAAAGAATCATGAGAAAAAATGCAAATTTCATCAAAAAATTACGAAAAAAAAAAAAAAAATACCAAACAACAGATTTCATCAAAAGCCTGAAAAAAGTCTGAATTTCATCAAAGAATCATGAGAAAAAATGCAAATTTCATCAAAAAATTGCAGAAAAATTGCAAATTTCGTTAAAATATTGCAAAAATACTAATTTCTTAAAAAAAATGAATAAATTTTATCAAAAGATCGTGAAAAAACAGTATATTGTATTTGGGATCATCCACAAATTCATTTTCTATGTATCAGCTATATCTAATAAAATTATTTTAATTGGTTTAAAGAGTTGGCGATCTTTTGATATGCGTCTGTATTATAGTGCTGTTTGTGAAAAATGCAACACTATATGAAGGAATCCTCTGAAATGAATGAAATTATAAATGAAATAATCCCCGCTACTAACTTCCCACAATGTGCCCTGGCTCCTCCTATTTGTACAAAGTTCCTACGTCACTGTTAAAAAGAGCTATTTCCAATTAATACCACATTTAACCATCATAATGATACTTTAAAAAGTAACTACAAATCCTGAAAATCTGCATGATTAAATTTTCAGAGTATGTTTCTGTTTTTCAATGTGTTTTCACAGGTTTTCAAAATATCTCTGATGCAAATGTTAATGATTTTATAGAAAGTATTTTTTATAATTCA
The DNA here is from genome assembly GCA_964019185.1 of Maratus speculifer. Lineage (NCBI taxonomy): Eukaryota > Metazoa > Arthropoda > Arachnida > Araneae > Salticidae > Maratus > Maratus speculifer. The sequence continues at coordinate 387,795,895 of OZ025294.1, forward strand.
GTTTTACTTCTAAAAAGTCTTGTAACAAAAAATCTTCAAAAGGGCACCCTCAGGCATCACTTTGAACAGCCCTGGTTTATTTAATACAGTAATCAGTTAACATTCGGAATGGTTGGGTTTACACAAGTTTCCAAAAATACATGAATTTCATTAAAGAATGTTCGAGAAATTGTGAATTTTGCCAAATTATTGCGACCCCTTCCCCCCCTCCTACTATTTTCATCAAAGGATCAGTGAAAAAAATGCAAATTTCATCAAAAGATTGCAGAAAAATGGAGAATTTTTGTCAAAGGGCAGTGGAAAAAATTAATAATTAATGCCAAGAAAGATCGCTGTAAAACAAAAAAAACAGATCACAAAAAAATTTCCAATTAAAAATGGCAAAAAAATCTGGAATTATATCAATCTTTTTTTGGATAAAACCATGAAATTCATCAATTGATCAGGAAAATTACTGCAAAAGCTGATAATTAGTCACTTGAAAAAAAGGGGGAAATTTGCTCTTTGGTTGAGAGAGAAAAAATCATAAATTTTGTCATTTGTCTGCGAGAAAAATGTCATGAAACCCAACCCATCATATGGTAGTAGTAGGAAAATGTCGTAAAATTTGTCAGTCAGTCACATGAAAAAAATCTTAAAGTTCATCTGTTGGTCATGGGTAAAAATAACAAAATTTTTCTGCCATACATGGTAAAAAAGCATGAATTTGGCCAGTCTGTCACAATATGAAACACAAAAATTGTCAATAGGTCTGGAACAATCTCGAAATTTGATAATTGGTCGTGGGACTTATTTATTTGAACACTTATCTATAATGTACATGATAAAATTGAAACATCCTACTTCCACAGACAATTTTCATTGATACTAAACTGCTCTCACAGACACAAACATAACTTTCTGCCCCTGGGACATGAAGCAACTGTTATGTTGAGAAAACTATGACAAACATAAATGGTAGATTTTCTGCAATCTCAAAACCATTCTCATGTTACTTGACCAACCAGTTTCTGAGGGATTTAAGACAGGGTATTGTAAATTGCCTAATTATTGAACTGCTAATACATTTAATGAAATGTGAATTATTTAACTTTGTTTAATGAATTGGCTGCCAGTCTACTAGTAACCACTTGTTATTGCCAATGTTTTAGTCTTAAAAAGTTAGAGGGGGGGGGGGTCATAGTCATACATGACTAGGGTGTTATATACTGTAGCTTTGTTTGTGAAGCCGATGGTATATGGAGCTTCTTAAAAATATTCAAAAGGTATAAGACCATTTGTATACCCTTCACTGCACCCCTGATCATGAGTTATCTTTTTTTTTTTTTTTTTTTTTTTTTTCAGAATGTCTCTTCAATGCACATTATGAATTAATATTCTGTAAGCATAAGGAAATTATGTGAGCTGACTGTCTCTTAAAGTTTATTAGTAATAAGAAGGGACCACAAAAGAAAATTTATTTTTTATACAAAAAATTTGAAATATAAAAAGTTAAATTAAAATTAAATGAAAAAATACTCGACTGTTAGGTAACTTTTTTTTTTCCTTTTCTAGAAAAAAGCAAAATTTAGTCAAATTATAAAAATCAAACTTTTTGTTTAATTCTGTAAAATAAAATATGATAGTTTCCAAACCAGATTTCGTGGAAATAGGCTTGACAATCAATGTGATAAAAAAATATTTTGTCTAGAGGAAACAGCACACCATTAGGTGTCATAGATTAATGTATAAGCTTTAAAAAAATTTTGTATCTCACTTTATTATATTTTCTTTATATATATATATATATTGTAAATGTAAATTATGCTAATTTTATGAGCTACTATAATTTCTTATGATAGTAACTATTTGTCACTATTTTTTAGAGTTGCAAATAAATTTTGATTTGCTGCAGATTAACACAGAAAATTCTGCTATTGCAATTTTGCTGCTTTAATGTTTCAAGATAGATAATCAATTTATATTTTCAGGATTTTAACGAGATGCCTGGATTAGAAAAAATACATTTAGAAGATGCTTTGGAAGATAATCCACAGGTAAAAACATTGAAATTAAGAATTGATTTATTTTTTCAATCTTTACTTCTTTGGAGTAGGTTATATTTCTATCCAAAGCATAAGACCAAATGTGATTTTTGTTCAGAGGATTTAGAGTTATCATGTACTGTTTTGGGTAAAAAGGATCTAATTATGTACATTTGTATGTTATGAAATTAGAATGTGGTTATAAAAATCATAGTTCACCATTAATTCTAACATTAAAACAGAAAACTACTTTTTATTTGACTTGGGACATAAATTGTTAAGATATATTTTAATCAGGGTTTAATTCCACAAAAAAAAAATAAGGTACTTTTCAGTTAGCCAGGTGCCAGTATTATGTGTATGTGTGTATAACACTGGCACTCAACTAACTGAAAAACACCAAAAATAATTAACATTATTATAGTTGCTATTTTGTTTATTTGGGGAAAAAAAAAAAAAAAAAAAAAAAAAAAAAAACTGGTGTTTATTTAAATTAAATTTTTTTGAGTATGTACTGAATTTGTATAATTATTATTAGTTTGAATTTGTAAAATATTTTTCTTTTAAGGACAATTACTCTAATTATTGAGTTAACTTGACCCAAATTCAACACACTTCAGCCTGAATTCGAAATAGAAAAAAAAAATTAACAAAATAGAAAATGTCTTACATGTATACTCTAATATCAATTTTATCTTTTATGTAGAAAGATAAATATACATACTCATTGATATTCAAATATATAGTTTTTGTATCTAGTTAAATTCGAATTTTTCACCCCAAGTGACTTGACCTTGGCAAAAAGAATTTTGACAAACTACAGAATTAAAGCTGATAAAGGTAAAGATTAATTAGAGATTGAAAAAAACCTTAATAGAATTCCTTGAAATTAATAATTATGCATAGAAATCAAAATTCTCTGTATCTAAAGGTTTCCATTTCAAGTCTTATATTTTGGCAACAAGTTAGTTATGGTGTGCATATAGTAAATGTATCAAGCGAAGTGTGTGCCAAAATGACACTGCATCAAAATTTTTTCTAGAAGATTTTGAATGTTGTCAATGAAAACACGATTCTGTATAATTTGTATTATAGTATTTAGATATCTTGTTCTGTGTTTTAATAATAAAAAATCATACCAATGAATGACAGCTTTCTTATGCATGTTTTTTATGTGATTTTTTATAAATATATTTACTAGTTGTTAATGCTATGTATTTAAATAGAGAAATATAAATGATTTCTTTTTTACTTTTTAGACCCGTTCAATGGTATCTCTGTTTGAGCGTGATGCTGAATTGCTTAGAAATTATGTAGAAGTTTTGCAATCACACTGTGAAAAAGTTTTAAATGCTCAGGTATGTTTACTGATTTTTAAGTTTATTATTTTTTTTAATACAGAATTGGCATGCAATTATCTAATTTTTATTTTAAAGTTTTATTTCCATTTTGTATTGATAATATGATTTGAAATAAAGTAAACTTATTTAAAACAGAGACTTTAAACAAAATGAATACTAAATATTTTAGTTGAAAATGATTTTTCATTATTTTTTGTTTATTTTAAAAAGAATTTAATAAATATCTTTAATTCAAGGCTGCAATAGCAGGTCACCTGATTGTCCAGGACAATTCATTCGTTCATTTATTTGTACTTTGAATGACTGGATTAATTAACATGGGGCTACTGAAAATAATAAGTACATTTCAGTTAGCCCTTTTGTGATGAGAGTCCTTTGCTTAATTTTTAATCTTTTGTCACCTGTTTTCAAAAAAGAAATTTTTGGGTAGTTAAAAATAACTGATTAGAATAATGAAGGATTTTAAAAACATTAAATGGCACATACACTTGTCGCTCGTCCTCAAAAGGTTAATATGTGAAGAAACATAATTATAAAATTCCTTGTATTAATCATTACTGGTTATACATCTTAAGATTAAAATTAACATACATTTTTCCCAAAAAGTCTCTGCAACATTGCAGTAGTCGCTGCTCAGATAATAATTTCACATATTCTTTTTATTTTAATAGTACAATAAGAGATAGTAAAAGACTTGTGATACCAACAGAAACGAATAAAGTTTTTTGTGCTCCTTTCTTCCATAGCTTAGCTATAAATCTTACAAATCGACAGCATGTGAAGCATCTTCATATCTCAGTTTTATCATTCATTCTTCCAAGACTTACAGCTTTTCCTTTGCATTTTCTTAGATGGGGGGGGGGGGGGGTCAAGGTTGACATGGTGAAATTCACAATTTTTTTTTAAACTTTAGTTTCAATTGAAAGTTTCTTTATTTATATTGATGGTACATGCTATACAAAAGTTGAAGTCACTGAGCCTAGTTGATTTTAGATTTGTTCATCTGTTTCTAGATTTTCAATGTGCTTATAAATGTAAATGAAAGTGAAAAATGTATTTCAAAGTATATTTAAAGGCTTTAATATGCTTTTACAAATATTTGAAATGCAGAATCGAATGCCAGCCTTTTATACATTTATTTATTTATTTATTTTAACGAATTGCTCAGAGTCAAATTCCAAAGAATTTGTACTTTTGATTGGCAGTGGTGTTGTATTTGTTTATATTGTTTATAATAGCTTATTTTTAATTTGGAACTTAATACTTTATAATTGGGTATGGTATACTTGTTTTATATGGAAATATGCTTAAAAAACGTTATTTCAAGTTGAAGAAACTATCATATAGCTATCATATGTTAGCATATGTTTTCAATTAAGCTTATTATGGTGTTTAGCATAGTGGATTCACAGTTCAGAATGATTTGCATTGGCATGATTATGTACACTATTCTCCACTCAGGTTTTGTTATAAGTAGATGTACCAGTTCTATGAAAAAAGAGATATACATTTGGGAGTGTCTGTTTTTGAAGGTCCAGGTTCAAATTCTGATTTAGATGAACTGCCTGCTTCAAAGTTCCTCTGACAATATTTGTATTTTAGAGCAGAAAAATAATTAACATCCAGTCTCGCAGTTTCTCCCATCTCCTCTTTCCTCTCTCATCCCCACAATGACTAATTGCATTTGGTTTCTGTTCCACATTTTCCTCTCCTTCCAGAATTGTTGTCAAGACATGCTATGGTCTTGCATCCAAATATGTTACTCTGAATGCATCTAAAAACAGAAGGAAGGGCTAGGAACATAATAAAGACAAAAGAAACCCACAAACAAGTCAAACAATGCTTACAATTTTTTTTTTATTTATATACAAAAAGGCTGTAAAAATCACTTAATTCAAAAGGCGCATAACTATTAAATAATACATGATCAGAGCTTACTTAAATATTTCATATATTAAATGTGACATTTCAAGTACCATATTTACTCGTGTATAAGGCACACTTTTTTTCCAAAAAATTAGGGCAAAACTCTTAGGTGGACGTCAGGTGGATCAGTAGGTCCTCCTTATACACAGAATAATTTTTTACTGTTGGATGCAGTTGAACGATATACATATGAAACAAGAAATTATTCAAAGAAGATAGTAAAACTCGGAAAATGTTACTTAATTGCATATTTATTTCATTCCTTACAGTTTTTTATACAACAGAGCTAATGACATTATTTAACCGCTAATTAGCAATTATCTTTACTGTCACTCATTCCTATTTCCCATCATTCTCTTACAACCCGAAGTCTAAAAATGCATTTTCGTCTTGTTTTCTGGTCTGGTGTAATGTTTGTTTCGACTTTTTTCTGTAATTCATTTGGTCATTATTCATTAGCATATCAAATTTATGGTGCATCTTATATACGAGATTTTAAAAAATCGCCATTTTTATTTGTAAAGTAGGGGTGCGCCTTATACACGCGTGCGCCCTATACACGAGTAAATACGGTATTATTTAACATTTAAAAAATTTTTGCTAAAAAAGTTCAAAAACCAAGCATTTGAACAAAACATCAATCCATTTGCTTCAAATGAAGGAATTGGCCAAAAAATCTATTTTTTTTTTTTTTTTTTTTTTTTGTGTGAGCTTAGTGCCACTAGTGCAATTTTTCTGCACTACCCATCATCAAAATTTGAACAGGTTTTTTTCATTCCACCCTAATGTGCATTGTCATAGCGATAGTTTTAATTGATAAAAAGTTACTTTGGATACTGATGCTGTAACTTTTCTGTCTCTTTCTTTACTTAGTTAAAAAAAATGTATAAACTTTCTTTAATAATTAGTTGAATAACAATTTCATATATATATATAATATTTACTATTAACAAATGTCTTCTCCATACAGGGATATGAAATTTAAGATTGGACAGATAAAGTATAAAATAGCTATTGTTTGATTAAAAAAAGAAAAGAAGAAAAAAAAAAAAAAACCAGTACTACTTGGCCATCTCATCGACCAAAAAACTATCCCCAAATTACAAGATTAAATGCCAATAATGGTTGACCATGAATCTCACATTCAATGATTAAGGTATTCGAAAAAATGATTTTCCACCTTCAACAGCTCGAAATTTTCAGATACAACTTTGGACACATTTTTAAAAGTAGAAGCATGAAACTTGCTGAGGGGATTTTTGAAGTGACGTACAAGGTGCCGTGAGATGTAATTTTTCGCTGATTTAATTAGAGTTTGATTTATAAGCAATTATTTTCTCAGCGTGACCCTTTTTTTTGGTTGCAGACCTCCCGCTTCGGAAAATTTGGTCCAAAACGCCGTTTTTGACAGCATTTTTTGCAACATTTTCTGCATTTATCAAGGAATTGATAATTACAGCTCCTTGTATAGTTTCTAAATAAGAGAATTCAAAAGTTTGGTGCATTTGAGAGCAAAAATGAATCTAAAAATAAATCTGAAAAAAGGCAGTTTGGATCGGAATACACCCTTAACACATTCAATGATATTAGACATGAAACACGTGCTTAAAAGTAATCAAGTGATTTTTATTTCAACTTTTTATTTATAATGATATTAATGTTTTACTAATTTATTTGTTCTTTTGTTATTTAAAATAAAAATTATATCAGTATGCAAAATTTGGCATTTAGTTTGGCGATTTGTATAATTTTGCAAAATTGGTTGACAGGATAACTAAGTAGTACCAAAATAACTTCTCATTTTTGACAAAATGGATAAATTTTAAAAGTTGAAAAAAAAAATCAAAAATCACTGTATGAATTCCCAATAAACTTTATTGGAAAAAGGATAAAATTTGCTAAACTGGGCCAAAAAATTAAATTTGGATTACTTTTATGAGTAGATCAAAATTGCTGATGAACTTAAAAAAATAAGAAATATGCAAATTGTTTAGATCAGTATAAAAGTAACAAAAACAACGCAAAAAAAAATTAAAAATCTGAGTCTCCAAGTACATTAGGACCTGTCTCTGTTTTTCCAAAACCACATCTGTCGACTTCTACTTGCAATAGATTTTCCTAGCTGTCGTCAACAATCAAATGGACAGATAGATATGCACACACATACAAAAAATTCTTTTATTAATATATAAATAAATTCAAGGTATCCTGGTAAGTTCTTCTTTATATGAATAAGATAACTTTGTTTTTTAGACATTTAGAAAGTTAGTATCACATGCACTTAAAATTAATCAAATACATGAATTGATCTATCATCAATGTCTAAGTAACTAGGATTTTTTCCCCAAGTACATAAATTGATCTAGCATCAGTGTATGCATGACTAGCATTTTTCTCTTTAATTCACTTTCATTTAAAAAACATGTATATTTCAAAATATAAAAAATATGACTTACATAAAATTCAGGAAGATTTGTACTTTCACATTTTTCTAGTCAACTTACAAATAAATTTTAATGTTTAGATGACATTATAAATCATATACATTTATTAAAAATCTTTTATGAATTAAAGCGGTATTTTTCTTTTTGAATGTATTAATTAGAATTAAAATTGCGGCACCTATTCAATTTTTTAAATATTGCACATTTATATTATATATTTTTACAGTTAAAAAATGATTAATTAATGTTTTGAAATTTGATAGATTTATTTCTACCTACCTAGATAAGCAAAAATATATTACACCACAATTCATAAAATATCAGCATTGTAAGGTAAAAAGATTCAACAGCAAATCTTTTGAATTTTAGAATGAAAAATCAAAACCTGTTTTTTTAAGCCACTTTATCCAAGTACTAATGTTACATACTTTGTACTTTTTGGTTCAATTTAATGAAGATTATGTAATGATATAAAAAATTAAAGTTGCATTTACATTTCAAAGTATTTTGTTGTAATTTGATTTAAAAATAATTTTTAAAACATCTGTCATTTATAAGGTTAATTAGTTGAAAGCATTATGTTTCCATCTCAGCGAACACCTTCTTTTTCTTATAAGATAAAATAAATAAAGAAAGAAAGAAAAAGAAACATAATCTGTTGATTAGGGTAAAAGGAATTTGATTATTCTGCTTTCTGTTATCAGCAAACTTTATTATTAGATTATCATAAAATTATCTAATGGTGTAACAGTGCATTTTTAAATTACTTTATGATATAATTTGTTTCATTTTTGCATTATCTTAAAGATATCAGTAAATCTTTTGTCAATCAATTCATGTGACATTCATTGAGTAATTATATGTCTGTGCAATTTTGTATCTATATCATAGTGAAATTAGTTATTCTATAATAATTAATTGTACTATTATTATTTCAGTGTTCTAAAAAAGATTCAATGTTCAAAGAACATTGTTATTATACGTAAATAACAAAATTAAAATAAGAGTGAAATTATTTAGATGACTTGACTCATTTAATATCTTTATTACATACTTTGTACATTCATTGTGTACTTTGAATAAGTTATTTTTTGTAAAATATACACTATACATATAATGCACTCTGTGAATAAAGGGTAATTATTTATAAACTTGTGATTAACACTTACAAATAATTATTCTTTGAATAAGTTTATCAATTAATTCATTTAATTAAAAATATTATTAAATTAAATTATTTTTTAATTTAATTTAAAATTACAGTACCTTTTCATTGATTATTTCATATTTAATAATAAACAATAATGAAACATAATTATTATTATTTTATATTTTTAATTTGAATGTTAAATATTAAATATGAAATGCTTTTATTTTATTTTGCACAGAATAGTTTTATTCATATTATTTTGTTTCATAATTTTAACAAAATTCATATTTTTAGTTGTATTTTGTCATAGTTTAGTGAAAGAAAATAGTGAAACCAACTTCAAAAAGAGGGGGAAAAAAAAAGATACATAATATCTATATTATAATGACAGTTTACCGAAAATGGTTTGCAATTATCAATTATGTTAAAAATGGCTATTTAATTTACATTTAATCAATATGTAACATAATTAAAAATGATAAATCCAAAAAAAGTAAACTAAAAAAATCAAAATAGTAATTTAAATGTACATTTATCGAATACATAATATAAAATTGATAGATATTAATGGTGGTACTTTTGTTTCTGGCAAATTGCTATGCCTAACTATATAAATATTCTGTAATATAAATATTCTGTATTCTGTATCAATGAATATAATATAGTAGTAAATCTGTTGATCAGGAGCCTCAACATCAGATCTGCAAATCATTATTTTTTTAGGTCTGTTTTTTGCATAATATCCAACATCTTACATTTCCTAATTTAAACTTTTTAAAATTACATGAATATTTATAAACGTATAAAATTTTTCTATGGTTTCAGAAATAAGAAGCATTAATTACACCTCTGTGTTATGTAATGATATTCTGAAGTTCTGATGAACTTCTTATTGTTGTAATTTTTTAGCTAAAAAATTACATTTTTACGAGGGGAGTAGGCTTTTTTGAAATCCCTGTTCTCTCTTTAATTTTACATCCATGCTGTTCTATTAACCCATTAAGGACAAGCCTCTTTTACAGTTTCTTTTTTAATTCTTCGGCACCAGTTTCTTCCACTTTGTGATTTTAAATTATTTAATTGCTCAAAATTTAAGATTAGATAATCTGAAAAATTCTAAACTATATATATAATACTGGTATTGAAATTAAAAAGTTTTGTTCACTTTACATGGTAAGTTCTCTTGACAGCCGACTTCAATGAGTTAATTGTGTTATACAGTAGACTCTCTCAAATCTGCACAGCTTGGGACCAGCAGTTGTGCAAATTTTAGAATTTCACGGATTTCTGGTCATTGCTTTATTAACATTTTTTAAACAATTATTTAAATGTAACAATTACTGCAATAGAGGATATAATGAATGCTTACAATATAATAAAATATTAAAATAAGTAATAAACTAAAATAATAAAAAATTATTAGATATATTTTAAAAAAAATTAAAATAATAAAAGCAAAGATCAAGTTAATAATCAAAATTGTATGATTAAATATTCATTATAAAGATGAAATATATTTTTCCTAAATTGTTCAATGAAATTTGCCTTATAAAGATACATTACTAATTCATATCAAAATCATAAAGTAAGTAAGTTTTATTTTAGGTTTAGCCAGACTTAATAACCAAAAAATCTTGATTAATACATAATTATATTTGGTAATGTGATTATGATTACCTGTGATATCAGCAATGTCTTAATTCTTTTAGAAATAAATTGATTCTTTCTTCATGGAAAAACATGAATTCAGTCATATTAACAAAAAATACAAATTAAAAAATATATGGAATTGATATAAAACTAAAAAAGTCAAATTTTGTTCCTATATCTGAATTGAATGTTTCATTGTTTACATCCGTAAATTATGTGTGGATTTTAGAGAGTTGTGGATTTTAGGGTTGTGGATTTCAGGGAGTCTACTGTATTATGATTATATAGTATACCTTGGATTTCATATATACTGATTCATACATTTGTGTGATTTTATTAGGATAAGCAACAGTTTGAAAAGCATTTTCAAACTGTTATAATGCTATTTTGTTGTGCTATTACTGTGTTGTTGCTATTTAGATAGTACCCTAATATCTAAATAGCAGTATTTACTTATGTGCCAACCACAAAATATTTACACCTGATGGATAAGTCGCGTAAAATCTCATGTACTAAAGGAACTTATGGCAATGTAAACTGAAACTATTACATCTAATTAAAAAATCTTTTTATTTTTACAATTTTTGCTTCAGAAGAAGTTTTTACGGTCATTTTATAATAATTAGATGCAAGATCATATCTAAATACATCCTATCAATAGCAACTTAATCGGATATTTGAAGAGTTTTAAACCTACTAGATAATCATTCATCATCGTGTTTACTGCTAATTCACTAAATAGCAAACATGATTTGGCACTATAAAGTATTTTTTGTGATAAACTTTTAACAGTATCACATCAATTAAAGTCAAAATTTTATTAACATTGTTCATATTTGACAGGCAAGATTAACTAACCTATTACTTCCTTCAGACTTTCTGTTAATTGTTAATTTGTCTTAATCAGGATAGTTGAATGATTTTTTTTTTAAGTTATAAAATACTGTTGTTAAGTAATTGATTATAGGAAATGAAAAACAAAACAAATATCTTTAATGTCAAATAAGTAAAGTGATAAAACAAAATGTTTTATATCATTAGAATGCATGTATAAAATTCTTTTGAATGTTATGCAATATCAGACTTCTAATTCGGAAGACCTAAAATTCGGATCAAATAATGCAATTGGAAATCCTGTGATTATCTTGAGTAAAAAGTTCTTAAAAGCATCTATAGATGGAGCAACATGCATGCATAACACAGTTTTAATTCTAAGTTATGCTAGACTAACTAATTACACTCGACTCAATAATTTTATCGCAATTTTTTTTATACATTACTTTTAATCTAAATTTACTAACAGTTAACAAAGTTAGTGTGTGTACACATTTTAAATTTATTTTAAAAAAGAAACCTTTTTCTTCATTTATACAGAAAATGCAAAAAGAACAAATAAATAACTACAAAGAAGAATTATATTTAAAAGATGCATAGAATATATTTATAATATTTATATGTAAAAATATTTTAATATGCTCCCCCCCCCGCCCCATCTTTAGAATTTTTACCAAATTTTCTCTTTCCAAAAAATTCTGTTTGTAAGCACTGTACAAAAAAATATTTTCTCTTTAATTCAAAGGGGAAAAAAATCTATGCAATTTTTCTTTCTGCATAACAAACCAAGTTAATGATCTCATATTGATAATGTTGACTTTCTACTTTACATAGTTAAATAAACAGGTAAGTGATTAACAAAACAAACGGCAAATAGCTATCTCGTTTTTCTTTGCTTCTTTTTTCTCCATAGTAGGGGTTTTTAAGGGGTATCCTAGTTTTCAAATAACTTATTATATTTTAAGAAAAATTTGTAACACGGGCTAATTTTTTATTATTGCAACTTGCAGAAAATTTTAAATAAATTCGCTAATTAACAATGGAGATAAATACTTTTTCAATAAAGGAAACCCTGTTGCTGGAAGCTCGTTGCTATGGTTTCTGAACATAAGCAGACAAATGGTGGTTAATAAAAAAATCTGTTAAACTTGTGTATGCGGTGACGTTTCTTCCCAAAATTATAGTAGCATAAATATATAATAAAAATAATGACTCATTAAATTGCTTTAATCCTAATCTTATAAAAAATTTGACTAATTTTTGATTTTTATTAAGCATAATGCAGCTTTCGCTAACAACAATGTATTTTATTTTTCTAAAAGATGTTTTTACGTTGCTAATAATGTGATGTGCTAGTTTAAAAAAAATGTTTATCCTTATTTAATTTTTTTTCATAATTTTTTTTCTGTTTATTTATATTTAACACGTCAATTCGTGATATTGATTCCTAGGCCTAACTGAACAACTAGGTGTGAACAACAACACATTTTCATTTTCCAAAAAATGTTTTAATATTTCTAAGAATATGCTGTAATGTTAAAAAAATATTTCTTATCCTTATTTTGAATTTTTATTTATTTTGTAATTTGTATTTTTGGCTTTATTTACACTAAACCTAACATGGCAATTAGCAAAATAGATTGCCACGGGCATGTACTGTATCTGTTTATTTATTGTTTTGGTTGAAGTCCTAAAATCCAGAAATCTGGAACAACCAGTCTTGATTTGAGGCTCAGTTCTGTACACTTAATTAAAAAAATCTTAAAATTTCAAATTAATCTGAATAATTAAAGACCCCCCATTGGTAAAATTTAGCAACCACAATTTACCATTTAAATCTATTGATAAAATGCATACATTTCTTTTCAAGACATGGGAAAATTTTAAAATCATTTAAATTTCCATAAGAAAGCATTATGACTTGTAAATAAATGCTCTATATTTTTCAAAAGAAAGAACCAAATATAACCAAAAACTAAACAGCTAAATCATACCGACATAACTACTAATTATCAATTAATTGGACACTTAGTTGTTACAAAACAAGTAGACAGACTAATAGACAGAAACATAAAAACCTTTTGTGTAAACCTCTATGATGTTTTGTGATCTGTATCTATATCATATTATGTAGTTTTAAGTTTATAAATAATTCTGCTACTATCTTTAAAATGACAACTGCATAATCTTAAACATAGTTACAATAAAGAAAGTAAAAACTATAAAGGTTACTGTAATTGATATTTTTGGCATCATTGTTAATGCAGTCAATCTGATCTAGCATGGGTAAGTACCAAAATAAATTTTTCTGGATATAAAATCATTAATTATTCTTATTTGCTTAAAATTCTATCTAAATATGCATACTTTTTTGTGAGTGACTTAATGTTTGTATGATGTAAGTTATAGAAGTTTGAATTGTTGTTCATATTAAATTTTATATATTTAGAAGGAATTGGCTTCAGCTACTTCAAGCTTATCTCAGCATCTTAGAGCTTATGAACATCAAGTAAGTATTATTAAAATAAATATCATTAATACATATACCTAAAGCTTTCTAGATTGAATGAATATCATTTTGCTATCTTTTACTTGAACTATCATAAATAATTTTGAAATGGAAAGAAACAAATCTTTCATCAGCATAAGCTTTCTTGTGTGAGGAGAAAGAAAAGTAGATAGATTTTTGTTGCTTTTCTGAAAGAAATTTATTACAAAAAGTTCAGCTATACACAAGAATCTTAATTATCAAAGTTAATATGGACCAAGCTCAACTGAGGTAAGCAATAAAACCTGTATAAACTTACTTTACATAAATCGTCCCTAACTAAGGAGATGCAATATGAATTTACACACAATTTGTTATTTTTTATGGTTCTACTTGCAGTTCTTTGATGTACACATCTGTTACTTTTATAAAAACTGAGAATGAAAATGTTCATTTGAAGAAGTTCTTGATAGTTTTTTATTTTGTGGATGATAAATATTTAATTGCTGCAATGGACAACATGTGTGCTTTTTTCTTGCTATTAAAATTTAATAGTAAAATTTGTTTTCTATTAAATTCAATGGTAAATTTTGTCTACACTCGCTGAAATCTAATAAATGATTTAAATAAGGCATACATTTCTATTACATTTTAATGGTAACAAAAAGCTGCACAAGTTGGCAGCTTTTTAGTGTATTTGTCATACACATTTTATTCTATTAATTTCATTTAACTTATTATATTATTGTTTTAGAATTTTATCATTTATCATTAGTTTAATATAACTAAAATTTAACAGCCTTGTATCTTATATTGTGTGCTGAATTGTTTATAAATCCATAATAATGCATGCTGTCTGCATCACTATCTATACAGTATTTAAAAATTCAGTGCTAAATTGATGAGTTTGATATAGAAATCAGTATGTAAAGTTTTGTATGAATTCAATATATTTTTTTTTTTTTATCTTTCAGCCTTTTCCCCTTGATACAGATCCTGATAGTGTTTTAAAAACTACTCTTCGAGAATTTGCAATGACTTTAGATGAGGTAAAAAATATATCTTACTAAGTTAGATGTAATTACATTTCTATGTACCATATCTTAAAGTAAGAAAAAATATATATAAAATGGCTAATAACATTGTTGCGATTTGGTGATGGAATTTTTTACCTTAGGCCACTTTTTCATATTATGTTCCAATGTTATTTTTAACTGGAAGTTTCGTTCTGTTACAGAAAATTTTCATGGTTGAATTGAGACTCAGAGAAGACACTAAAGTTCTCAGAACTTAATTTGTTATTGCTTTTATACATCACTCCTTTTCAAATCAGGCCCACGTGGGTAATTAAAACTCTCAGTTTACCAACATAGGTTTGGCTATCAATGCATGATGGTAAAAACCATGCAAAAGAAGCTGCTATTGAGTATATAAAGGGTGTAATTAAAATTACTTCTGACAGAGAGCAGACTTATCCCAATAACAGGAAACTTTAATTTTATTGTAAGTTGAACTGTTGATTGACATGTCGTCAAGACCCATACAATTCCTGGGCTTGCTGACATACCTGTTCTTAACAATTTAACTCAATTTTAAAGTAAAAATAAATTTTTTTTTTTTTTGCTTTGTTTTTGCTTTTCAAAACAGCTGGACCTATTTCTACATTTTCAAATAAATTTACATAAAGCTATTATATTTTACACATAAAAAGCATTATACTACTGCAAGAAAAATAAAAAATACATTCCATACAGCTTACATGAACATGTAATTGATAATGCTAAGGTTGCAGCAAAACAAAAAGGAAAATTTGTTTATCATGATGTAAAAATTGATAAAATAGATAAAAGTTTAAAGTATATGAAAAAAATTCTTTGCCACACACATGTTTTACTAAAAGTACAAGTCCAGTCTTTCTTATATTTGTGTAATTTTTTTCTCCTGAATTTAGTCAGGTGATTACTTAATATAGTCCATATCACAACCAATTTATATAATAAATTTCAATCCTTCTGTTTCCACATTATGAATTGTAAACAACAGTTTTTAGTATATAAATTCTAATCATTAATGCATATAATATACAAATAACATAAAACATTCAAAATATAAAACAAAAATAGTATAACTGACAAAATATTCTAAAATAAAAGTATTTGAAAATGTGAATTATTCAAATACACAAAATAATAAAAAGTATTATCAGAAATATGAACTTAACAATGCAACATTTCCAGCAATTGTTCTGAGATAAAACAAATGTAAAACACAAAATAATAACTACAAACATATTATGCATTAACTATTCTTCATTTACGTTTTTGTAGAGACTTAGCTACATGTAGATACTTAGCTACTTACAATCTTTGGGATTATGAAAAAAAAAAATACAAACTTGCATAAAAATGGAAAACTGTAACCAACAATTATAAAAATATGACCATTTTTAGCACTTTCCAATAAAGTTGAAAAGTGCTTATGCATTCGGTTTGTCTGGCCGTATGGCTGTCTCTCTGTGCTCTAACTCTCGTAAATGTGCTCCGATTCTCATGAAAATTTTTTACGTTAATGACGTTTTTCCGAACACAAGCCCTGTTGAAAATGAAGTTTCTGCCATGATTACTTTATTTACATGGACAGTCAAAAGTTTTTCATTAGATTATGGCCTATGGAGAAAAATTATTTCAAATGAATTTTCAAGATGTTACACCCTTTCAAACATCTTCAAATTTATATGCATCTACAAAGTGCACTAAAATATGCATTTTGTAAAGTATGCAGCAAAAAGAATAGTTATTGTTTCTTTACAGGTCCATACAACAGAATTCCAATACATTTATATTAAAAAGGCCAAACGTATCTGTGCGTAACGCATACGTCATTTTGCGAATGGCAACACTTTGAAATTTGAAATGAAATTTTGGATTTTCAATTTTTGCAACAGCAATTTTTTTTAAATTTTTAAACATTTCGCATTTTTAATTTTTACACCGTCGTATATAGAAAAAAAAATGCACTTTTTAATGCAATTTGTTTGAAACCTGTACCTCATTTTATTTTTGAGTTATTAATTTTTTTTTTTTTTTAGTTTTTAACATTTTTTTGTAATTGTGGCAACGGAAGTATGCTATTTCTATTGTAAATAAATCAAAAAGGTCCCGGAGGAAAGTGATATAGAACCCTGAAAATCCGGATCGGTTTTTTCACTTTTTTTTCAACTTTGAGAAGCGATTGGCGAAAAAGTTTTTGTTTTATTATTCAGAATATGACAATGCAACAAGTTAATATTAAAGAAATTAGCCAATCCCTTCTCAAACTTGAAAAAAAAACCAAAAACCCGATCCGGATTATCGGGGTTACGTGAAATGCAGTGGCTGGGCGTGAAGCCAAAATTGAAAATTTGAAACCAGTTGAAACCGGACAAAATTAAGTCCAAATACTTTGTATATTTGTATTGATTGTACACATGCGCAATTACACTTTTTCAGACGCTAGACGAAATGTTTAAGTGAAGGAAAATGACGTCATATTTAAAAAAAAATTCTTAGTTAAAACTAAACATTTTAAAACAAATACGAATTGAAAACACATTTATGGTAACTTTTAGTCTATGTTATTGAGGTTAAAATCTGAGGCTAAGCGAACGACTCTTCACATAGGGTAGATGTGCCAGTAATGGACCACCTTCCAGTAATGGGCCACCTCGCACTTTTTGATTTATAAAAAAAATAATAAAAAATAGTTAAGCTTTTATTATTTTTTTCTGAACTCCACCGTGCATGCTTTATAAGCTGGATTAATTTTTTACACTTTTCGTCAAAACAATTAGGAAGCAGAAAATAAAGTTTCACAGTTTTTCTGTTTTTCACTGAAAATATTAATGAACATGCTAAGAGCTGACTTTACTTACTTAGTTTATATCTTTTTTATTTTTCCGTAAAAATTGAATGTTTTTGTTTGGTTAGCAATATAAAACATTGAATTTAACATACCAATGGCCATTTACAAAATTTTATCTATTTTTAAGATTTTAGGAGGGGTGGTCCATTACTGGATTGCTTATTTCGTGATTTTCCAGTAATGGACCATCCAAGTGACCAATACAAAAAGTGTTATTTCAGTAGCAATAAAATATTTTAAGTTAACTGAAAAGCTAAATAATCAAATTTAATACTTAAATTTTACCTATTAGAATTTTATAAAGGCAATTTCTTTATAAATGGTGTTTTTTAAAAAGTCATCCAAAATTGGTACAAAACAGAAGCATAACTTTTGACAAAATCTAGATGTGTCGTTACAAATGAAGTTGTTTTAAGTTGGTTCAGAAATGTAAAATCATATTTGGAAGAAGATATTATTAATATTTTCTTCCGAATTCTAAAGCATACAGAGAGAATTTTCAATAATAAAACAAGGTTTCTTTTGTGTTCTTAAAACAAGGAAAATTTTGAAACCAAAATCAGTTAAAGATGTGTATTATGTAGTACCGAATAACGAAAAAGAACAAATCACTGTTATGGGATGTTTTTCAGCAAATAACGAGATTGTTCCATTGGTGATAATATATCCATATAAGCATCTCTGAAGGGAAATTGTGGAATCAATCTGTGCTAAATTGATGGGCTATATGATTATCTGAAAATGGTTGGATAGTGCAAGAACATTTATCATTTTAAATGCATTCTAAAATTCCATATTGAATAGTTTGGACTATCGGAAAGGGATGATAAAATTGAAGATCTGTTATTTACATTTCATTAGTTGCACAGCACATCATTTAGATAATGATATGAATGAAGATTGGAGACTTTTTTTTTTAATGCCTTATTTTATCTAAACTTGATTTTGCTAAAACATTGTCTTTATCTTATAAATCCTTTAAATTTAAATATTTTGTTTTATATCTTTACAATATAAATCCTTTAATGTTAGTTAATAATAAACAGTTAATAATATCATTAATATTTTGTTTTTTATCCACATTATAAGTCTTTGATTATAATAAATTCATAACTTAAATTTAAATATTTTGTTTTATGTTTTTTTCATTATAAATCCTTTAATGTAATGAATTTCTAACTTAAGTTTTAATATTTTGTTTTATTAGTATGCTTTCATTAAGTTCTGGAGCAAAATACAATTGAAACAAGTTGGAAATTGCACGTGAAGCATAGCAAATGAGGTGCGTTCGTATAATAACGAAGTTTTAAAAATATACAGATCTTCCTGATATAGTAAACAACATTTCGGATACAGTACAGTGGTTGAACTCTTTGTGTTCCTATAAACATACAGGAAGTAATTTTCATTACACCTCAGTAACATATATCATATTTATAAAATGTGACACAGTTTAATATAATTAAAACATGTCCCAAACAATGTTTCCCCGTAGTGGAATACTTTTGTGTGGCCCTGTAATTTAATAATAAACATTCTTTGCAGCTCAGATTGTACAGAATTTATATTTTAGTATATATATATACGTCATAGGTTCATGGCAATTTTATTATGTTCGAATGAGTGTAACACCATTAAAATGCATTTGCAACTTTTTTCCCCCATTGGCTGTAATGTAACGGAATACTTTTGATAGTCCCTGTAATTGATCTATACATCTGATTATCATAAGTTCGAAATGACTCGACAAAATTATGTAATAATTATGTTTTAAATTTCAAACGATTAAAATGCATTTTAAACTTTTTTCTCCATTGACCGTAATGTAACGGAATCATTTTGATTTTCCCTGTAATTGATCTATTCATCCGATTTTCATAAAAATTGAAATGACTTGATAAAATTATGTAACAATTATGTATGTTAAATTTCAAACGATTCGGTTGGATAGTTTTTGTGTTGTTATATGCAGACAAACGGACAGACAGACGGACTGAACGACAACTATAGGTGCTACGTATTTACATAATTACGAACGCACCTAAAAACAATTATCTGTTATTTTTTGTAGGGATTACTGGAACATAGGCAGTCCATTACTGGAACATAGGTGGTCCGTTACTGGGCTTTTGGGTGCTTAGACATATTTCTATTATTTAAAATTAAATTTTTATTTCTATTGGGAAATGTAACTATGGGATTAGTTAAATATTGTTGAAAGATTAATATAATACGAAAAAAATTGGAATAGAATAATTATTATTAATAAAAAATTGTTTTTTTGAGAAATTCCTTAAGGGGGTCCATTACTGGCACATCTACCCTATAAAATACGTTGCTCACAATCATGACTTGAAGTTTTGAATTGAAATGATTTTTAAATGACCAAATTAGAATAACATTTAAAAAAATATGAATACAGATATGAGAATTACGTATATAAATTTTGAAATCGCGAAAATGATGTTGGGTTTAGATTTCATGTGGAAAAAAATCTATGATTGTTTCAAAATGGAATAATTTATTTGTTTTTCATTTTAGAATAGCAAATATATGATATGATGTTTTAATTGATAACAATATCTTAATAACGGACCTTTATTATATTTCATTGCTTACACATACGATTAAAGTTTACTTTTAAGAATTTTTACAACTGAGTTTTATAGAAATAGTATTTTATTAACTTTCGTTTAAATATCATTTGTTTAAGAGTTAGACTTACCAATAAGAGATGCATTTTTTATTTTAACTAATTTTATAGGTTTATTATAAATCAATGAAACAGTTCGTTTTTAAACATTTTCTTGCGTCGAAATTCGACGGGTTCTACCTTGTAATAATAAAGGCGGGAATTGTTTGCGACATATTTTAATTATGGTAAACCATTTCATTAATAATCAAACTGATGTATGTTGCTGAGGATTAATATGAGTTATTTCATGCATAGTACATAGTGCATAGCATTTACAGAGAGACACAAAAGATTTCAAATAGTATATTCTATCCGAAGTCCTGTATATTATGGAAGATGGTTGTTAGATGGATGAAATGCATTTTAGCACTTTCCAACAAAGTTGAAAAGTGCTTATGCTTTCGGTTTGTCTGTCCATCGGTCCGCACTCTAACTCTTGTAAATATGCTCGGATTGCTATGAAATTTTTGGACATTATTGACGTTTGCTCTAGCACAAATCCTATTGAAAATGAAGTTTCTACCATGATTAGTTTATTTACAGGGTCAGTCAAAAGTTTTTTGTTACATTATGGCCTATAGAGAAAAATCGTTTCAAATGGATTTTAAAGATGTTACACCCAATCAAACAAATTCAAATTTATATGCATCAACAAATTGCACTAAAGTATGTATTCTGTAAAGTATGCAGTGAAAAGAATAGTTATTATTCATTTACAGGACCACACAAAAGAATTCCATTACGTAATAATAAAGGGGGGAAATTGTTTGCGAAATATTTTAATTATGATGAACGATTTCATGTGTAATCAAATTGATATATGTCACTGAGGCTTAATATGAGTTATTTCACGCATAATACGAAGTGCATAATACAAGGACACATAAAATAGTTCAAACAGTGTATTCTATCTGAAGTACTGTATATTATAGATGTTGGCTGTTGGATGGATGAAATGCATTTTCAATTATGATATGTGCTTTTAAGTTTCACTAAGTATATATACATTATATGGTGTATATAAATGCTTATAGTTACACAATTTAGATATACAGGGTTACACAAAAGAGCTCAGAAAGGTTACTGAATATAAGCGTAATTTACTTAAATCATGGTTTTCAAATAAATGATGCATTTTTATGTTGAAATGCATACAGTTTACAAAGAAATATTTGTAGAATGTAGATAAAATGATACACAAGGTCACACAAAGTACTGGATACCGAGTCGCCTGTGGATGGTAATTTCTGGTGATGTGATTTAAGTAGTTTAAAGAGTATTTTTATATTAAGTAAATTTTAACAAAATACTTTCATGTAATAAAGGTAATAGATAAACCACAGGGCTGAACAAAAGTATTCAAGTATTTTTCCATCTATTAGTATAAATTGCTGAAAGAAAATTTTCTACTAGATAAGCGTTTTCTTGCAAGACTAAATTTACTCATTATATATATGTATATATCAACTGACATATCAAATACATGGCTGTTCAAAAGTACTGGAATACATATTTGGCTATGGACAGTAACACCTTTTTTCTGTAGATAATGAAGTTTTGTTAATGATTTCAGGAAGTGTTGAAAAGTGCTTCATAATCTATGCTTAAGGCATGATTTTTCTTACTTGTTATTATTTGCCCAGAATCAGTGTGGCATGGATTTTAAAACTCAGAGGTGATTATTGTCTCAAAAAATGTACCATCTGTACAACAGGATAAAGAAAGTGGATCTTTAATATTCACCTACAGAGGGAAACCAAAGCAGTTTTGCCAAATTCTCTGTTCCACATGGAAAGAGAATTCGTGAAAACAGTCCAACTATAGATGGGTGACCACGGAGTGGAGGATTCTGACAGATGCAACCAAAATCATCATAATATACTATTAACTACTACTAATAATAATAAAACTTTAACAGTACTTTTAAACTGTTAACATCATTCTACACCATTGGAGGTTGAGTTAAGCTGGGTCCTTTTCCAAATGCTAAAAGATAGAGGGACAGTAAGAAAGCAAAGATTTATTTAAAAAAAAACTGAAATATGAAAATGATAGTGAGCAGTGGTGCCAACTTATATGGGCCCATGGGGTGGAAGCTCACCCAATAATTTGAAATCTCTATCTACCCATTAATTAATTGAGCCCACGCAATATTTATGTATTTGTTCAAAATCTTTTCAAGTCCACCCAATATTTTTCAAAAGTTGGCACCACTGATAGTGAGGGTTATTCATGGTTGAGCTTAAGATTTTGAAGAGGGATATAATATCTTAACTTGGATGAATGAACAATTTCTGAATTTCTAGTTAAATGTGGGCTAGGTTTAACAATTTCAAATGTTGCCTAAGATAGTTGGTTTAAGATAGCGTATGGATTAGAATTTGGTGATTATATTATACAGAATACTTGAGAAACATGGAATAGGTGGAGGCTTATTTTAAAAATTCATAGTTTTTGGTGTATAGCACCATATATCTTCCATTATATCCCTATCCAAGAAAAATCCGGTGTAGTATATGGAATGATCTATTCTATATGGCCAGTAGCATAGTTGTGCATGCACTCTCAAATAATATTGAAGTATGATATATTTAAAATGTTGAAAACAGAAATCATTGGATTTTCACTAAGACAAAAGTATTGATGCCTTTTTTGTGGCAGGATTTGACAAGATTGGTTTTTCTTGCCTTGATTTAATAATGCATTAGCTACAAGGGGCTACAAAAAGAAACTTTTATGAAACAGTGTATATTGGATGTGATTTAGTCACCAGAAACTAGATTTGTTATCCTGTCACCATTGTGAGTTTTCAAAACATTTTTGAAAGAATCTGAGTTGTTTTAAAAACAATATTTTTTTGTATTTTTGTTGTGTTTGTTGTATTTTTTTGTAATTTATTATTATTATTTAAAAATGTAACTTTTTTATAATATTGTTGATGCTTATAAGATAGACCTTGTACATCAGTTTATATAATGATATGAAAACATTCAATTTTTAGGTTAGCTCTTTACAACAAGTATGTGCGGCACAATTAGGTGATGGCATGTTATATCCTCTTAATCGGTTTATTGAAGCAGACCTTGCAGGTAATTTTTTTAATAGTTCTTAAAATCTGAGAATTTTTTTCCCAATGTCTTTTACTCGATTAATACAGTAGTTACAAATTAATGGAATTGCAGTAACTATTATCAATCGCTGTATGTTATCAATATTACTTAAATCAATCATTTACTTTTAACTCAATGCTAAAATCAATGCTTTATTTAATCAAACGTTTGTGTAATGTTATTTTTGCAAACATATAGGCCATGTTTGCAATTTATTTCCAAGAATTTTCCAGTACAAACATTATTAGAAAAATGAATAGCAATGCTTGAGGTTATGAACCATGGTAGGTTATTTTTAGAAGCAGTTATCAGAAAAATAGTGGAAAATATAAAGAGAACTTAAAAAAGTGTTGGTAGGGGAGAAATCTTTGTATTATCCCCCAAATTTAATTGCTCTGTGGAAATGCTTAAGAACAGAAGATTATCTATGAATAAAATTTTATTCTCACAAGATAATCTTAAATCAAATATGAAATGAGAAATATGTTATAAATCTTATTTTATGATCTAGTATCTTGACTAAAAAAATCCCTGTATTTTAATTTTATTATTTTTTCTTTTCTATCCAAATTTAAAATATCTGCCTTAAATATAATCAACCATTTTATGGAAATTTTCAATAAATTATTAAATGTGAATAAATTATTGCCTGAAATTTAGAGATTTTGTTTTGTCTGTTTTAGATATTTTTACCATGATGGAAATGTTTACTTCAGCTTCTAATGGTATGTATTGTATATCTTCTCTTTTTTTTTTTTCTCTTATGTCCCTTTAAATTCCTTCTTTCCCTGTCAAATAATTTGTATATACAAAATCTTATAAATTAAATTGAGTAGCCTTTTTGTAATTTGTATCAAATTTTGCACTAACGCTAAAACAAATAGATCTAATCTGATTTCTTTTTATAGAAATGGAACAGTCAATTACAAAATTTTGTAAATGCTCAAGAAAAAGAGACAGTGAAAAAATTAGACAAGATATTAATGAAGAAGTGTATATGGCTACAAAAAAATACCACCAAGTACGCTTTTCTTTTTCTGGTTATTTTTTAGCCATCTACTTTTAAATTTATTCTTTTCACAAGATTGCTGACTGGGTTTGATTCATTTTGCTAAACATCTTATTCTGATCCCTTATAAAGAGTAAACTAATACATTATGACTATTATGAATGAATGATTAATAATTTTAAAAAGGCTGAATTGTAAATACAATATTTACTCATGTAAATTTTACCCTTGTTTATTTTTGTGCCCTGTGCTTTTGAAAAAAAAAAAAAAAAGTTTTATTATACAATTGAGTTTTGAAAATCTGGAATTGATGGGACCACAGCAAATCCTGATTTTAAAATTTTCTAGATTTTGGAGGTTTGTTAAAAAATATTTTTAAGGGCATACAAAATGCAATTTTTTCTGTAACGCAAATAAACAATGGTCAAATAACGAATTAAGTAATAAAAACTATACACTATAACACAACTCATGCTAAAATTAAATATATATATTGAAACACAATAAATTAAAATATAGTACAAAATAAATAATGCAGAAATTATTTTATGCTGAATTTTTTGAAAATTTATGTCATTTGGTTTTGAAAATTAAAAAAAGAAAAAAAATCTACAATCAGTCCACAAAATCAAACATAAAAATCCTCAGGGGAAAAAAAAAAAAAATCTGGAAAAGATTTATCATAGACCGTTTCCTGATATGATAATAAATTGATATATTTTTTTTTTATTTCATTATTTTGCTCTTTGCTTTGTACATGACCCCTAAAAGACAGTTCAATTTTTAGATGAAATAACCCTCTTTGGCAATATCTCAATTTGGTGATATCTACTAAAGGTGGTTTCTCCGTAAAAAGAACATTGCACCCTGATTTTGATCTTGAATTATTTTAATTCATTTTTTAACTGATCCCTGAATGAAAAACAAAATTTTGTAAAAAATGTCAAACTTTGAAATTTAATTACTGTGTCAATTTCTGTCATACAGAAGTGAAATTTTTTGTTATATAACTGTTATGATCAGAGTTCTCGCTGTCGCTCGCCAATGCGCCAAGTTGCGACTAAATTCTCCATTTGGCGAGTAAACAAGCGATTAGATTCGCCAAATTGCTATACTTTTTTTTCTTTTCTTTTTCGTTTTTCATACATTTGCATACATACATATTTTCATATACTTGTAGCGGATAGTTGAAATTAAATTAATAACAATCGTTTTCGCAGTTATAAAAGCTTAGGCTATTTTAGAACACATTAAAAAAAAGGGGGTACATTAAAGAATTAAAGATTTTTTTTTTTTTTTTTTTTTTGTGCTACAAGGCGAATTTATTTGGCTAATACTTTTTTCATTTGGTGAATGTTTTTTATTTTAAATTAGTTAAATTACTAACGTTAGTCAAATGTCAGCGAGAACACTGGTTATGATATGTTGAACCTTTACTAAATGTAACTATAGGGACTGGGATACCGTATAAAAAGTTATATTTCATAACTTTTTAAAAATTGATTTTTTAATTTAAACAATGCCACGGCACAAAATGAATATTTATCTCATTTGAAATGTTTTTGTAGCTGGAACTATGTGTCTACAATCAACAGTTGAGGAATTAAAGGTCAGCGATAAGTAACATTGGACCCTGTATATACAAGGGTTGTAAATTAAATAGTGGCAACTTAACCTTGAAACTCACAGAAGGGCAGACATGCACAAATAGAATATGGGAGCGCTGGGGTGGCGCTGCTGTCAATGTGTAGAGTGCAAAAAACAGTCGATCTGCTTAGAAGGGTAGTTGTTGTGTGGCATTAAAATGAGGAGTTTCGTTTCCATCACTTTAAAGCATGTTTTCAAAAGTTGATCAGCAGTCGTAGCTTAAAATCGAGGTTGCCCATGGCAAAAATGCAACAGAATGCTATCGAGGATTAGTGAAAGCCTGTGGCACAAATGCTTTACCGTATAGGAGAGTAGCACAATGGGTTCAAGCATTTCGTTCGGGTCGGAATGAGACTGCGGATCTGCAACGCACAGGTCGGCCCTTCATTCCTCAAGAGCAGATTGACATCCTGTGCAGTCTCCTTACCATAGATCACCGATGGACTGTCCAAGAATTATCCTTAGAGGTTGGTCTGAGTCATCACGTTTCACCTGTACTCCATGAAATAGGAAGCTCGACTGCTCACATCAACAATCAACAGCTTGCCACTGGTCTGCAATGGCTTCCCAACATTTGGCAAAAGGTTATAAGCTTTGCTGGTGATTACATAGAAAGAATGTAATGCAATTGTACTTGTAAGTTCATTAAAAATTGATTTATACCTATGTTGCCATTACTTAATTTACAGCTCTCATACTATTATGTGTCTTGTGTTTTCTCCTAATAAAAGATATTTCTTGAAATATAAATGGAGTTATTACAAAATAATTTATCATTAGAAGTTCTAAATTTTAGATTTGTATAATTCTAAGCCACACCAAATGTCTTAACCCTCTGGATCCCAAACCACCCAAGATATTTTAAGGTATTTTAATTCGTATAATTTAATTCCCACCAGAAAATTAAAACAGCAATATTTGCTTTAATTAATAGCAGGACATTCTGTATTTAAATAAAACAAAATTAGCCATTAAATTTTTCTAGTGTAAAATCAAATTTTCTGAACTACATAATTTCTAGAAAGTGTTCGATCATGGGAATTAAAGGGTTAAAGAAATAATTTAGGATATGACTCTAAATTGAAATTTTGTGTCAAATTTAAGAGCAACTTTGAAAATTTTTTAATTTATTTCTATTTAAATATGAAGACAGCCTTATATATATAAGCTTATTTTATTTATATATGTACAAACTTAATTTCCAATTGAATGATACTTTTTGCTTCACTTTGTAAAAGTTTTGTCATTAAGTAGTATAGGGTTGTTCTATTTTATTTATTTATTTATTGTGGCAGGACAAGGGGACTCATTACTAAGCTGAGCTGCATGGATGTAAATATTTTTGAGTGTTACTTATGGAATTAACTTTTTATTTTATAGACTGCTTTACATTACTATGCTAACATGAATGCATTGCAATATAAGCGCAAAATTGCTCTCTTGGAGCCTATTATGGGTTATCTACATGCTTTGCGATCTACATTTTCTGTTGGTCAAGAAACTCTCAACACACCACAGTTGGAGACTTTTTTAAATAACATTGGATCCAGTGTTCAAGGGTTTGTATGCAAAGTCTTTATTTCATAAATGCTGCAAAATTGATTTTTTAAATTGTGTTTTTACTTTTATACAACTTACTTTTTGTGTTCATACTGTTTCTTCTTATTTTTTTAATATTGTTTTTGTCTTTAAAATGATCATTAGTATAATGATCATTACTAAATATAATTATCATTAGAATTAATGTCACTGAAAATATATTTAAAACTGTGTCTTCTTCTATCTTAATAAATCATCGTGTTATCTTTTTTGGAATTATAAAGACATACTGATAAGCTGTTATTGCATGAGATGTCTAGTTAACTTCTTTTAAATTTTTACATGTTCCCAAATAGATATTCTGTTTTATGTATATATTTTTTTGCAAAGTAGCATCAGGAATTTAAATGTAATATCCAATATGGTGATTGTTTGTATATTTAAAATTACATTCAATTTATTATTATGTTTATAATCATTAAAAGACTTTTTGTGTACTGATGTGTCAATGACCAACCACACTGAGAATTCAGTCTAAAAGTGTTGATTTAAAAATATAACTTCTTTTTAGCTTTTTAAAATCATTAACGATCACATTGAATGAATTTCATTTATTGTAACACTGATTAAAAAAAAAAAAAAAAGAAAAAAAAAACGTAAAAAGACTTTTAATATTTATTTCTATTTTTTTTTTCCTACAGTTGATTGGCAAAAATACTTATTAATTCTCCCAAAAAACAGCTGTGTTTAACTTCCACTGTAACACTTTAGAGTTTATGTAAATCATTTAAATTAAATTTGATGAAATATTTTTGAATTATATATGTTGTATCTTGATTGAGAAGTTGTTATTCAGCTTTGTGCCAAATTATACCTGGCAACACTAATGGCATGGAGGTTTTATGTCCAAAAGAAAGTATTTTTATTTTATGTTTGTACATATATATATATATATATATTCTTTTTTTTTTAATATACCTATAAATAAAAAACGTTAGCTTTTTATGATTTTAAATTTGATGTAAAATTAAGTTTTATAAAATACAGAAATTTTAAAGTTGTAAACAGTTTAAAAATCTCTGAATTTCAAAAACAAACTATATATATTTTAAAATAAGTATATCTTAACATTGACCATCAAGCAAAATTTTCATGAAAACATGTAAACTTGTAATGAAAAATTCATTGGACGATATATCCAAGTATTAAAAGTCTAGTTTAGTTGGTAAAAAGTTCATGTTTAAATGGCATTATGTGCAGTAATCATAAAGTTATTTAATGTATCTTACAAATAACAATAATTACCAAGAATCTTCAATGCACCATATAACATTATTAGGTGTTTTTATGTTAGCCGGGCATGAGAGATAAATTGTCAAATGTTATTTAAAACACGATTTTTAATATTATAATAATTTTAAATCCTTGTATAATTTTAATAACCAAAACTTGATGTTTTACTTTGATTCAAACATATTTAATTATGGTAAAAATTTCACTGTTACCTACAACAAACGAACAAGCCATATGATTTTTGTTTCTGGAAAAGGTCGTTTTGCATGGAAAATCATAAAATAAAGTTACATTTTGGAAATAATATCCAATTATGTTGTTATCCAGTTATGTTGTATGCTATAATTATTGTTAACTTATTAACATTAGGCGAACATTAACTTTTTTTTAAATTCCATAAACAGTGCTTTGAAGTTTAAATAAAATTATCTCTTATTAAAACATTTCTTTCATTGATGAAATCTACTCAACATTAGATGGATGGTTTTGTTATTTATATTGATATATTCTTGTTTATGTATTTCATCATTATTATTTTAAATCTATTTAAATTTTCTAATAGATTTTAAATTTTATTTTGAATAATAAAATTTATAAGGTTTAAACAATGGTATGTTTTTATGACAACTACTAAAGTTTTTATAACAAACTTTAAAAAATTTCTTCTATAACTGTGCTAATGGATATTATACAGAAAAGGCAAGCATTATTCCACATAGAAATTATTTAATGATACAATATTATTACATATCATTCTTTAATAGCTAATCTCAATTTTTTTCTCCAAAAATTTCTTTCATGTATCCATTTTGTAAATATTTAGAGAATTATGGTTGTTATTACAATGCTTAAAGATCCCCCCTTCCCCCATTTCTTTTCCATTTGAAATAAGTGTTATGTTTTGGGGGATGATGAGATGAAGAGAGATGAGAACACTTATTTCTTGTTTCATCTCAAATAGGCCAAGTGATCATACTAGTGGATAGACAGACATTGCATTGGATGAATGCCAGCAAAAGACCCGTAATATAAGAACATGACAAAAAGGCAACCATTATTGTTCTTAATAGTGAATCTTTTAACTATGATAATAACAACTCAAAGTAAATTGTAAAAAATATAAAATAATAAGAAGAATTGTTACCTGGAGTCTTGGCTAATGAAAATATATTGAAGAAGATGAATAAGTTGACTTTTGACACATTAAATGAAGAGAAATTGAAGAAAACAAATATTTTATTTATAATTACTTGTGAAATACTTCATGACTTGTATATTTTTGATATATTTTTGCTATCATGCACATTTTTATATAAGTAGATTATTATTTATTTCGTACAAATGCTTCACAAGTATAATATATATAAGTAGACATATTTTTCACATAACTTTTCTTTATATATATGTATGCACTTTGATAACATGATCGATCATTTTTTTAACGATATGAAGGCTAAATTATTTTAGAATATCAACCAATATCACTTCAATAAAAGAATACGCTTAAAATCACGAAGAGATATTCAATACCTTCCATTGGGGATCCCGTTTATGCACAGATAATTATATTTATGCGTATGAGCGATTTATCATGAATCGAAGAGGAACAAGCTATGATATATTTTAAGTAGGAAGAATATTCTTTGCATTCTCTTCGGAGGAAAAGATGATTTCACTGAAAATAATGATATGGAAATAGCCTGAAGAACTTGAAATAAATTGAAGGGAGCTCTTTAAAAAAAAACTACGACAAAGCATTTATGAAAAAATAACTGATTCTCACCAAACCATGAGAACATATGAGTAGCCGGAATAAAAATGGCCAAACGGTTTAAATCGTAGCGGCAGAGGAGCATTGCCGCTGGCAGCAGAACGACGATTCGGAGGTTTACGCTCCATCTTACCGTGCAGCATCCGCTCAACTGACTCGGTTCCGCTCAACTGAACTGGTGACGCAGAGAGAGAGGAGAGGACAGATCAAGGGTTACTGTAAACCCGGAATACGCCAAATTGGCAACGTTCGAATGGGGAAAGCGAGGAAAGAGAGGCCAAGC
The DNA here is from genome assembly GCA_964019185.1 of Maratus speculifer. Lineage (NCBI taxonomy): Eukaryota > Metazoa > Arthropoda > Arachnida > Araneae > Salticidae > Maratus > Maratus speculifer. The sequence continues at coordinate 387,827,019 of OZ025294.1, forward strand.
TACGTGTCAATGTATAGTGAAATATGAATTTAATAAGGAAAAAAATGATAAACACTTAAAGAAGGAAAGCCAAAGAAGGTGGCCAGGCACTTAACTGGTTAAATCACGTCACCTGTGGAATTCAATTTGATAGGCCAAGGGGAAGGCCAGATTAAACGGAAGTACCACCCATCGAACGGGCGAGAAAATTCTAGAAACTTTTTAAACCGGAAGGAATGAATTCAAACAAGATTTTACTGTTTAAGAACATTCGATGAGCTATGTAAGGAAGAAAAATTTACAGGCGACGATATCAAAAGAAACGAAATTGAAATAATATTTAAATTGAGAACATTAATAAAAAGGAGATGATAGGAAATAAAATAGTTAATACAATTGAATAAAAATAAAAATATGGGGGGGTTATCGAGCAACCACCACATATCTACCCGGGCCTCCCCAAAAGAAAATATTGGAGACCTTCAGTAGGAATGTGAGGTGTTTTACTCAGAAAATCTGCTAACACATTCTCTTTGCCTGGTACATGTTGGAATGTGTACGAGTATTCAGACAGTTCTAACATCCATCGAGTAGTAATATCAGCTGGTGATGTAGCCTTTTTATAATTATTAAGAGGTTTGGCGTCGGATAATAGAATAAAGGGTCGACCAAAAATATAGTATTTAAAAGCCGTTATGCCTTTGTAAATGGCATAAAGTTCCAATTTGATGGCAGGGTACTGTCTTTCCGACTGAGATAGAGTTTTGGAATAATAGGAGATTGGTCTAAGTTCACCATCAAATTTCTGCATAAGAACAGCTGATATTGCTGTCTTTGATGCATCTGTATTAACATAAAAGGTTTCATTCCACTTTGGAAGATTGAGCATAGGTTTCTGAAAGAATATGTCTTGTAATTTTTTAAATGCATTTTCTTGTTCAGATTTCCAAGAAAATTTATTTTTAGGTTTGGTGACTTCGATGAGAGGAGTAATCAATTTAGCAAAATTAGGTACAATTGACCTATAAAATGAACATAAACCTATAAAACTTTTTGTTTGCCTCTTGGTTTTAGGCTTTGGAAAGGAAGTAATTTTTAAAATGTTACTTGTAATAGGAAGAATTTTATGATCTGTGAGTTGGAAGCCTAAAAAGTTAATGCTTGTTTGCATAAAGGCACATTTTTCAGGAGACAGAGTAATGTTGTTAGCAATAAGAGTGTCTAATAGCTTTGTGAGTTTCATGGTCATTTCTTCAAATGAATTAGCGCCAACTACAATATCGTCTTGGTATGCATAACACGAATCAATTTGAGATAATTGAATAACTGAATCAATTAATTGTTGAAAGGCGCTTGCAGCTGTCTTCAAGCCAAACACGAGACGCAGGTAGGTAAAAATTCCCCATGGAGTAGTAAAACTGAGCTTATCTTGCATTTCTTTAGGTACAGCGATCTGCCAGTATGCAGAGGGCAAGTCAAGAGTAGTATAATACTTAAATTTTGATAATTGCACCAATAGATTTTGAATTCTAGGAAGAGGATATGAAGATGGTATTATAATAGAATTTAGCAATCTTAAATCTAGAGCCAAACGATACTTTTGAGGCTTCGACATATCAGTTCTCTTCTTTTTAACAAGAAGCATGGGACACGCCCAAGATGAATTTGATCTCTCAATAATGCCAGCATTAAGCATTTGATTAATTTGGTCAAGAGCTTCTTGCTCGAGTGCCTGTGGCACAGGAAAAGGTAGGGTTTTGACTGGATGAGAATTTAGCATTGTAAATTGAGGATTAACCAGGTCGGTATGACCTAAAGTGTCAAGAGATTTGGAAAAAGCTAGAGCTTTACTACACAATAATTTTGTTAAAGATTCTTTTTCATGAGGAGGTAAGTGTTTTAGATCAAAGTCATTTGGAGACAGTTCTTGAATACGTTTTCTCTTAATCTCTTCAGATGGTAAAATTAAATTGCAATATTCGTTTTCAAAATCTAAATCAAAAGAGTATTCCTCAATGTCTTTCTCATCTACATTAATACATTTGCCAATAATTGAATTTTTATTTAGATGAATGTCCAGCTTTGATATATTCTGACATACAACCAAAAATAAATCATTTTGAATTGAAGATTTGGAATGCAGTGATTCATGTAACACAAGACCTTTATTTTTTAAATTGGGTTTGAAAATAAAATATTCTGATGGAGGATTCAAGTACTTAACATGTAAATAAACAAAGGAATTAGGAGGGATTAATTCTCTATTGAGTAATTGTACCATGTTGGAATTCACCAAAATTTTATTACCAATATTTAAATGAGTTTGCTTTTCACCAACATAACTAAGATCATTAGTATTTTCAGATGTAAAATTTTTGTCAGGCATATTATTATTAGAAGATAAATAGTTCACAACATTACCATAATCCGTTGGAAAATAGTTAGACAAATAAGTAAAATTACCATCAATATAAGGATTATGAAAATTCATAGCAGTGTTAGCAACATTATTTGTAAACAAACCACTATTTTGAAAATTATAATTGTAAGGATAGGTTGTATAATTGTTGACTAATTGTAAGTTTGTGTCACCATAATTTGCATATATATCATCAGTATAAGTACCATTACTTAGATTATTTGATATAGAATCTTCATAACAAGGCATTTTGTGTACATCTAAAGAATATGGCACATTTGAATTATCATAAGTATATTCAGAATTCATGAAATAGCAAGTAGGAGATTCGTTATAACTGTGAAAAGGAATATGTTTATCCTTAATCAAGATAGATTTAAATGTTGGTGATATGGTTATAGAATGTTTATTTATGAACTCAAATCCAAGTATGGCTTGAAAATGAACATTTTGTATCTTTGTAAGGTAAAAGACATGATGAAAAAAGAATTTGTCGATTTTAAATGCAATCTCTATGCATCCTATGAAAAAAACTTTAGAATTTATAGTAGACACAGACACATTTCTGGATAAGAATTTGTAGTGAAGCCTGGATTTAATGCTATTAAAGCATTCTTGATCCAAAAGGGACAAACTTGATCCAGTATCAATTAACGTTGAGATTTCATTATGTTGTATATTTATCAGGATGCATGGAAGAACATACGAGTTATTAAAGGAGCTGCATATGACATGTCTTTCTTGTACATCATCATCAATTTCAAAATTTTGTTTGGATTTCAAAGAATTATAGGAACATGAAGATTTGTTAAATTTAGGTGTTACAGGGGAAGTTTGGACAGCTGTGGATGATACTAAAGTGATTGAAGAGCTTTTGTCAAATTGATGTTTGTTTTTGTCACTAAAGTGTACTGACCCTGAATGAGAATTACGGGAGAGAAGGCGGTCAGTAGAACCAGTCTCCCCTATCTGTTTAAATGATAGACATTGTTTTTATTTTCAGAAGAGGTGTAGTTTTTCCTTCTGTGAGGCTTAGACGAAAATTGAGATGAAGAATTTTGATTGGAAGAATTGATGATATTCTTAAATTTGTAGCATGTGTCCATACGATGATTGAATTTTCCACAAAACGCACATTGCACAACATCTCGTTTGTGATAAAAGGATGCAGAGTTTTTTTTGTGAGAAAATTTGTTGAAGGTGGGTTGATAATAAGGACGTTTCCGATAAAATCTATGTTGACGAAAATTATTTTTATATTTATCTGTAGCCTCTTGTCTATTTGGAGAAGGAGAATATGTTCTAGCCTTTCTTTTAAAATTACGAGAAGCATGAGAATAGTCTTTTGGAGTTTGCAAAGGTGAGAAGGTAGTTTGAGAATTGACATAAATTTTATCCTTCGTATGTTTTATAGGAGTCTTATGGAGCACATTACTAGAAGCACTAGAATCATCATGGACTTTTTCAGTATCCAAAGAATAGGCTTGATTATAATTCTCGTAAGATTTTTTAGGGGGGGAGTCGTATATATCTTGAAGAAAATTTGCTCGTTCAAGAGCTAAATCAAAAGATGAAATATTTTCTTCTAGAATCTTTCGCTTAATTTGTTTAGGCAAAGCCTCAAGAAAATGAGTGAATTTTAGTGAATTGAGAGCAGGAGGATCCAATTTAGGGTATGCAAGGCGCAGTTGTTTATCCAGACGAAATGCAAAATTTTTGACTGATTCATTTGAATCTAACTTCAAATCTTGCAAGGATTTGAGAGAAACAGCCTTTTTTGAGGGTAAGAAATAGTCTATAAAAGCTTTCCGAATGTCATGGAAATTATAGTTCTTGAACTGAGACTGTGTTTCAAGAAAGAAGAGTAAGGCACTGCCTTCAAGTTTTGATTTGAAGAGAACAAATAGTTCTTTATCAGAAATATAATTTAACTCTTGTATATCAGATAATTGATCAAAGAAGAATTCCACAGTCTGTGGGTTGCCGTCGACCGGCTGTATTGCAATATTTAATTTTGACTTGGGAGGCATGATGAGATAATTAAAATAAGAGCTCAATAAATGACAGGTTAAATTTGGTTATAGACTGGTCACATAATAAATAATGCATAAATTGACCCATTATTTAAAATATTGACGAATTTCATTTACGTTATACATCAGTTTTTATACGTTAAGAAGAAAAATAAATATATGACGAAGAGAAGAAAAATACCAACATATCTTTCTTAGCATCAGATCAAAAGAACATGGCCCAAAAATTTTTATGTATATATATATATATCATATCGCTCAAAACACATGTTCTTATATTTATGACAAGAGAATAATTTATATTAAAATAATCAATTATATTTACCAGCACCTTCGTTAAATATTATATGATATTAGTTATAAATTATATCATGGCAAGAAAAATATATCAATAAATTATGTTATATAGAATCTACTGCTCCAAAAAAATATTACAGCATAAAATCAAAATATATTATGCATTCATTTATTACACCACACTCAATAAAATATAAATATAAAATATTGATCACTGCATAAAGACCCGATAATGAAGATATAATTTTTTTTTTTTTTTTTTGTTGAATATATATATATAGATAAAGAAAACACAATATCATCTAATAATTGTCATGTCTTGAAGAATATTAATGGATTCAAAGAGGTACATGGTGCCAGAAGAAAAATATTGGTTCAGAAGGAAACACGGCACCAAAGGAGATATACTGTTATGTTTTTGGGGATGATGAGATGAAGAGAGATGAGAACACTTATTTCTTGTTTCATCTCAAATAGGCCAAGTGATCATACTAGTGGATAGACAGACATTGCATTGGATGAATGCCAGCAAAAGACCCGTAATATAAGAACATGACAAAAAGGCAACCATTATAGTTCTTAATAGTGAATCTTTTAACTATGATAATAACAACTCAAAGTAAATTGTAAAAAATATAAAATAATAAGAAGAATTGTTACCTGGAGTCTTGGCTAATGAAAATATATTGAAGAAGACGAATAAGTTGACTTTTGACACATTAAATGAAGAGAAATTGAAGAAAACAAATATTTTATTTATAATTACTTGTGAAATACTTCATGACTTGTATATTTTTGATATATTTTTGCTATCATGCACATTTTTATATAAGTAGATTATTATTTATTTCGTACAAATGCTTCACAAGTATAATATATATAAGTAGACATATTTTTCACATAACTTTTCTTTATATATATGTATGCACTTTGATAACATGATCGATCATTTTTTTAACGATGTGAAGACTAAATTATTTTAGAATATCAACCAATATCACTTCAATACAAGAATACGCTTAAAATCACGAAGAGATATTCAATACCTTCCATTGGGGATCCCGTTTATGCACAGATAATTATATTTATGCGTATGAGCGATTTATCATGAATCGAAGAGGAACAAGCTATGATATATTTTAAGTAGGAAGAATATTCTTTGCATTCTCTTCGGAGGAAAAGATGATTTCACTGAAAATAATGATATGGAAATAGCCTGAAGAACTTGAAATAAATTGAAGAGAGCTCTTTCAAAAAAAACTACGACAAAGCATTTATGAAAAAATAACTGATTCTCACCAAACCATGAGAACATATGAGTAGCCGGAATAAAAATGGCCAAACGGTTTAAATCGTAGCGGCAGAGGAGCATTGCCGCTGGCAGCAGAACGACGATTCGGAGGTTTACGCTCCATCTTACCGTGCAGCATCCGCTCAACTGACTCGGTTCCGCTCAACTGAACTGGTGACGCAGAGAGAGAGGAGAGGACAGATCAAGGGTTACTGTAAACCCGGAATACGCCAAATCGGCAACGTTCGAATGGGGAAAGCGAGGAAAGAGAGGCCAAGCTACGTGTCAATGTATAGTGAAATATGAATTTAATAAGGAAAAAAAAGATAAACACTTAAAGAAGGAAAGCCAAAGAAGGTGGCCAGGCACTTAACTGGTTAAATCACGTCACCTGTGGAATTCAATTTGATAGGCCAAGGGGAAGGCCAGATTAAACGGAATTACCACCCATCGAACGAGCGAGAAAATTCTAGAAACTTTTTAAACCTGAATGAATGAATTCAAACAAGATTTTACTGTTTAAGAACATTCGATGAGCTATGTAAGGAAGAAAAATTTACAGGCGACGATATCAAAAGAAACGAAATCGAAATAATATTTAAATTGAGAACATTAATAAAAAGGAGATGATAGGAAATAAAATAGTTAATACAATTGAATAAAAATAAAAATATGGGGGGGTTATCGAGCAACCACCACAATAAGAAAAATAGTAGCTTTTATTTTTGTGTCTTTAAATTAAAAATGATTCCTTGATGTTGAAATAAAATGTTTTTGGTTGTTGTAGTATTTGTTTCTTATTATTATATTTAATGAAATGAATTAAATTATCTTAGTTTAATATTTGTAAGAGTGTAACTTTTTATACTAATGTTGGAGCTTCAAATTTTTTATGAAGGAAATAATCATGAACGATCCCCAAACATTATTATAATTTTAAACTTGATATTTTTGATGATAGGAAAAGTTATGACAATACTGAATAGGTTGATCAGACTAAAAATAAGGTAAATCAAATGATATTTGATTCCGACGTAAATGCAGATAACAATAAATTATGTGTGTAAATTTCGAATATTGGAGGGGGGGGGATATTATAAAAAATATTTATTGAAGAAAACAGAAATATTAATTATTTGAAGAAAGTAGAGTTGAGTTTTGTGAACTGAAGATAATAGTACAAAGAAAAAGCCATTTTAATATAAAAAATTAATATAATATTCTTTTTCTGGTTTTTCAAAATTTCTGTTAGAGTAGAAATTTTTTTATATTTATCAGTATCATTTTATTAATTGGAACTGAATTGTGTACTTTTATTCATTTTATTATACTCTAGTGTGATAAAGTCTTTAAAATGCTCCTTTTGCAGTATGACATGGTTGTATTAAAAGAAAAAATCTATGATTAAATTTCTTAAGATAAAAGGTAGTTTTTGAATTTAAAAAAGATTTTTTAATTAATAGCTTATCACTTCCTTTGCAACTATGATTCTTAACTTAATTGCTAAATAAGTTTAAAAAAATAATGATCTTAAAATATTTTAAAAGTTAGTTTTTTTTTCAGTGGTAGATCTCTCGCTTTTTTTTATTTTATTGGCATATTCCTAAGATACATAGTTTTGTTTAGCAAAAGTAAAGGTTAGAAAAGTTTGTTTTTGAAAACAGGATCTAAAATTTGGTTGAATTGATCTATTTGCTTTTTGTTATTCTCCCTCTTTTGCAACTATGATTCATAATTTTTCTTCTTAAAATTTTTGTATCATTTCTACATATTTTAAATTCAGATTTATCAATATAAATTATTAGCTGCAATTATTTTCCATTTCTATTAAGAAATGATGTAAAAGAACAATTTTAAATCTAACCTTTTTGTTATTTATTAATATTTTCCATGTCTTTAACACACAAAAATTCCTTAGAAGGTATTATTTAAAAAGAAAGATTGTTGTGCTATTATTAAAAGGTAAAATCATAGTTGGTAGGATTTGGACCTTTTAAAATATGATGCTACGAAAATCTGTCTTAAACTAAAATTTTTTGCAAAAAACACAAATCTAATTTTTTTTCCCACTTCAATTTTTAGTCCACACAGCATATTTTTCATTAGTTGTTCTGTTCCGAAATTTTAAAGTATTTGGTTCCGAGAGTTTGAAAAAATCAGCCATTAGGCCAAAAATTCAGACATTAAAAAGTTTTCATGGAAAAAGAAATGTGGACTGCAAAACAAACTTCTTAACATAAAAATCCTCTTAATGATATTAACCACAAGTGAATCCTGCTTCTGTAAATCCCATCCTTACAAACAGAGGCACCTTTTAAAGAGTTTTTTCAGGAGGTGGGAGGGTCTTTGAGGGACAGGGTTTTAAATAGTGTGCAGGGTTTCAATTTGCATATAGAAAAAAAAATCTTGCTTAATAAAATTCTGTGCAATACTTCCCTCTGCAAATTCTACCACAGATCTATGTTTTATCTATGAGTATATTTAAAAATTTCTTGAAAATTTGTGAATTTTTTTCTTTTATGAAAATCTAAATTAATTGGTGACTTGGTCACAGAAAAAATTGAGAATCTTTTTTCAAATGATCATGGAAAAGTATCGAGTATTTCTCCAAAGATCTTAGAAACAGCTAGTATTTATCTAGTGAAAAAATTGCTAATTTTGTTAAGAGTTCTGAAAGAAATTGGTAATTTAATCATAAAATTTTGCAAAACATTATGAATTTCGACAAGCTATTGTGGAAAAAATATTGTTAATTTTGTCGAAATAACTAAGAAACAAATAATGAATTTTGTTAATTGGTCACAAAAAGATATTGTGAATTTTGCCAGTCAAACTTGCGAAACTGTTACAAATTTTGTTGATCAATCACAGTAAACTATTGCAAATTTTGGCCCACGAGTGCATAAAAAAAATCAATTTCATCAGATGGTCGTAGAAGAAAATAAATTTCACCAAAGAATAGTAGAAAAAACATACATTTAGTCACGATATTGCAGAAAGAAAACGCGAATTTGATTAAAAAAAAAAAAAAAAAATCACAGAAATGGAAAGAAAATTTTGATCTAAAGATCATAGTAACAAAAAATTGATTTTGTTAGAAAATCATGATAAAAAATGCAAAATTCATCAAAGGACATGATAAAAAAAATGCGAATTTTGTAAAAAGTTAGAGGTATAAAGCACAGATTTCAACAAAGAATCATGATAGAAAAATGTTTATTATGATTGTATGAAAAAATTACAAATATCATAAAGTGATCGCAAAAAAAGAAAAAAAAATTGCAAATTTCATCAAAATTTACTGTGATGGACCGAAAAATTAGGACTGGGTTTTTTTTACAAATATTTAAAAATGTTATAAAATGAGAAGAAACTCTAAAATTTTATAAAATTTTCAGAGGAAAAAGATTCCTATATTGAGGCAAAAGTCTTATTGCTTTTATGAATATCAAAAAGTGGCCAAGAAACATGAAAAATAAACCAACCTCCTGATTAGTTTTTATTTTGTGTGCTACGATTTCTCTTTCCAAAGATTGGCAGGTCTGGAAAAGTTATCATACTATTATTGTTTAAGATATTTTGGTACTTCTAGGTTATCCTGTCGACCAAAAAATTATCGCCAAATTATAAGATTAAATGCCAATAATGGACAATCATGAATGTCACATTCAATGACATTAAATATGATTCATGTGTTTAAAATGACATTAAAGGATTTTTATTTCGACTTTTTATTAATATTTTTATTAATATTCTACTAATTATTTGTTTTTTCGTTATTTAAAATAAAAATTATGTCAATATGTATAATTTGGCTATTAGTTTGGCAATTTGTATGATTTGGCGAAATTGGTTGACAGGATAACAGTGTAGTATCGGTATTTTTAGTAAATCTTTGGTTTGTTAGTGTCCTAAAAACCAAATTAGTATGCAATAGAATTCTATTTATGCAATTTATTACTAGACTTTTTTGAAGTCATGTTAGTTTTACCATGATTGTTTGTCATGATTCAAATAATGTACAAAATTTTTATTCTTATTATTATTTTTATATTTTGCTTTTTTTTTTTTTTTTTTTTGCTTTGTCCAATAATCTCAGGCTATTTAATACTTTCAAAGTCTAGCATGGATCAGATAATCTCATCTCTATACACATACATGAAAGAAAGAAAATGCAAAAAGCATTGAGAAGACGGTATTTTATATGTCAATTTGTAAAATTATTTCTAGAATTATCAAAAGTTCATTTTTCCCACCGTAATTCATAATTTTAATAACATAGTTGCATTTTTGCTTAAAAAAGTTCAATGCAATAATTAAAATCTTGTTAACATACCTACATTAAGTCTCATTAAAAAATTATGGTATTACTTGATTATCTCATCAACCAATTTCACCAATTTATACAAATCGCCAAAATAATAGCCAAATTATACATATTGACATAATTTTTATTTTAAATAATGAAAAAACAAATAATTAGTAGAATATTAATAAAAGTACAAATAAAAAGTCAAAATAAAAATCACTCAATGCATACTTGCCAACCTCCGGCTTTTTAAAAAAGAAAAATATGTAGTTTGAACCAGAAAATTTGTTTCAATAAATGTTCTTTACATTAAATATGGCAGACAATTGAAAACTACATTTTTCTACCCATTAAATAAATTTCTGGTTCAAAGTAAAACTTTTTGATTTAAAAAAAGCCGGAGGTTGGCATGTATGCTCAATGACATTTTAAACAGGTGTATCGTATTTATTGTCATTGAATGAGATATTTATGATTCTATTATTGGCATTTAATCTTATAGTTTGGCAATTAGTTTTTTAGTTGACAGGATAACCAAGTAGTAACGAAATTCTTAATTTTTTATAGTATTTTAACAAGGTTTTAAATTATGCTTAAAATGTAAATTTTGCATTCTAATTCTGGGTTCCTAACTGAAAGAGTAAAACTGAGTGATAATTTAAAAATAAAGTATGATTTTGTTAACTTTGAATTTTCATTATTTTTAGGGTGCAAGCAGAATTAAATCAGGAGACTCAGAAAACTGTAGAACTTATAGATACAATTGAGAAACAAAGTCAGCATTTGTATTATGCTGAACCTCCTGTTGATATGCCTTACATTCCTCCCAACACTGGACTTTCTCAAAAAAGTGGTTATTTATTTTTAAAAACGTATGTTTATTAATGTTAATTGGGTTTTATTGACTTTTTTGTTATGTTTAAAAAAAAGTCTATTAAACATAGCTATCATAATGCTACATTTTGCAGTAAAAATATATAATCAATTATTTTGACTTTATAAAATAAAGTCAAATAAATGGTGAGCAGCATTTAATGCTAACATGGAACTTTAAAATATATTGTCCTAATTAAAAAAAAAAAAAACTAATTATTTTTAATTTATAAGGACTTAAGTAAGCTTATTTATTTAATTCATTTACAAAAACTTAGGTAATTTGTATTTTAATTCATGGCAGTTTTCTACTATGCATATAGTAAAAATTGCATTCATATTTGATTGGCTTATTATTATTTAAATATTTCTAATATATTTTGTTTTGTTTATGTATGTTTACTTTAAAATATTTCTTCTTGAACAAAATATATAATATGAACTTTAAAATGTTCTGATTTACTTAAAAGGTGATAGAAATAATCAAATGGAGAGGTTAATATTAATTTATTAAAAAATCTTAATACTTTCAAGCCTTAATCAGGCTCTTCTTCAGAGAATAAGATTTATTTTTATTTATTTTTTAAATAATATTTAAATAAATTATATTCCCTGAGGAAGAACCTGGTTAAGGCTTGAAAATACTAAGATGTTTTTAATAAATTAATATTAATCTCTCCATTTGATTATTTTAATCACCTTTTAAGTAAACTAGAACATTTTAAAGTTCATATTATATATATTTTGTATTAAAAACATGGTGAAAACTACATTCTGTCATGTTTTTTTTTTTTTTTTTTTTTTTTTTTGCTTTAATAAAAATTAATTTATCAACAAAAACAGAAAATTTTCTGAGGTTCATTCTTTATGTTGTTTTAACCCGTTAACGCCCAGCGTCCTCGTTTGAGGACGGTTACAAAAACAGCAAGAAAGCGGTTTTCCCACCAGTAAAGAGGAAGAAAAATGTATACCTTATTTCACAAGACAGAATCCTTGGTAAATTTTGATAAAAGTTAATTTGCTTTTTAAAGTGGTGGGAAATACAAAATTTAAATTTTAGCGAAGAAAATAATTCGGGCGTTAATGGGTTAATTATCACAGACATAGTTGAGGAGAATGAATCTTATTGATGATGTTTCTTATATTTTATTTCTTCTTATCTTCTATGTATAAAAAAGACTTATATTGCTGCACTTTTTTCAGCTTTTTTATTAAATTTACTAGCTTTCCGCCTGCGGCTTCGCCCGCGTGGAATTCAGTTATACTGCGGTATAAAGCACAACTATAAGAAAACTTCTCATTTCCACGGAAAAATGTAAGAAGCGCGATGTAACGCTGGATACGATTAGTTGTTAAACCAAAACTGAATGGTATACTATATTACATGTTTTCCCTTGTGGAGCAAAAACATGCAGATTTTAGGCACTGGAAACCCGGGAACACGCTACATAGAGCTGACCATGCTGACGTTGAGCCTGTTGCGATAAATGGACTTGAGTACGAATATTATTCTCAGAAGCCCTCAAAGAAGCTTGGCGAGCGGCTTGCTCCTCAAGTCTTTGCTGGCGCTGAGATGGTAGCTCAGCAGCTCTCGAAGCAGCCTGATGCTCTGCTTGTTCGCGCCTTCTTAATTCAGCATGGAGAGACGATTCTTGAGATCGGGCAATTTTCATTGCCCGAGCTTTAGATGAGGTGCTCGACAAATTAGATTTACGTTTGCAAGGCATTGTGAAAATATGAGTAAACTATAAACCTAAACTAAACTAAAATCCCAAACTAAACTATAACAATCTAAACGACGAACAAAGCGACGTAATTACCTATCGAAAAAACAATAACTACTTCAGATATCTACCTAGAAAAAAAGCACTAAACTAACATAACCTAACTATTATACAGCTACTGCACATCGTTACCACGTTTTAAAAACACCCAGCACCATCTATTGCATACCTCAAGAACTAAATAACGTAACTAATACTTATACCAATTAGTAATTCATCGACTTATAGTTATTTCAGGATAAGTAGATGTAAAAAAAACATTTTAGACGATAAAACAAATAGTACGTCATCCCTCGGGAATTCCTGATTTTCGAGGATTCATTATCGTATCATTTGGCTTCTAAATTTACATGTTCATATTTGTTTGCAATATATAAGTAGATGTAAAAAAACAGTTTAGACGATAAAACAAATTGTACGTCATCCCTCGGGAATTCCTCATTTTCGGGGATTCATTATCGTATCATTTAGCTTCTAAATTTACGTGTTTATATTCGTTTGGAATATTTTATCTTGTTTTAAACGACACACAGCGCCATCTCCAATCCATCCATCAAGCAAACTATATTTTTGTTTTCCCTCGGGAATATCAATTTTTTCCGTGATAAAAAGTACCCTATTATTTAATCCGGACTTCTAACTTTACGTCTGCAAAATTTCAAAGCAATCGGTTCAGTAGTTATGGCGTGAAAGCGGAACAAACAAACAAACAAACAAACTCACTTTCCGATTTATAATATTAGTAAGGATTTCATTACTGTTTCATTTATATGTAATTTTATTGTTTGCTTATAATTTATTTGAATTCTGAAATATTTTATAGTTTTTATTCCATTTTTTTCATTATTATTATTGTTTAAAAAATTTATTTTTGCTATTTTTTGTTAATTAGTTTTTGTACAGCATTAGCATTAAAGCTCCTGTCTCTGCAAGCAAAGACACTCACAAGCTTAATGCTAAGCCTATAAAGAGATTATTTTCTAAATCTCATGTGCATTTTGACATTTTTATTTTATTTATTTATTTGCATTGGATAATTTGAGGTTCATCTTTACATTGCTCCTTTTTTATTTTTTCGATTTTAGTTGCAGGTATTTTTTAAAATGACACTTTCATTTTCAAAACCAATTTTGAAAGTGAAAGTAAATTTATACATTATATTTGAAAAATTAGAAAAATTTCAAAAAGAGAAAAACTTGATGTAATGAAAATTATGTGTTTCGTTTGTAGCTGTATTTTTATAAAGATATATACTTAAAAAAAAAAAAATTAGTTCAACACTTAATTCACTTTAAATTGTATTCCTGATTAAAGTAAATTCAGTTAATGTGTATACAGAAATACTTAAACATTTTGATTAAACATTGTGTTTATTATTATTATTAAAGAAAATTTATGTAAGAGATTGCCTATATAAAATATAGAGATTGCTTTTTAAATTTTCATAATGGTCTTGACCAGGGAAAAAAAAAAAAAATATATATATATATATATATATATATATATATATATGCAGCTAAATAATATCTTGTTTTTCAGTGATAACTGTAAATGGCTTGTATGAATTTGATCAGCTAATAATTTAGTATGCTTATTTATTTTGAATTGAAGTAATGAGTGTTAGCTATTTTCCCCTATGGGGTGACATGAAGCAAAGCTATTTTAATTTGTGCAAATGAGAATGTTTTATTTACTTATGCTACTTAGAGTGATGTTAGCATTAAAAATTTGAAGAGCACTTAGTGCAATTTTTGAAGACAGCTCTTTCTCTTTCAGCTACTGCAAAGAACCCAAATTAGTTTGAAATCTTACTGAACTCTTTGCTGCAGTAGATAAAACAATTTAACATGAATTCACTAGTCTCTTTAAGAAATTCAACTAATTCTAAATGCTGCTATAGTTTACTTTGCTATATTCAGATTACTGACTCTGTTTTATCCATTTTTTCTACATGGGATGTTAATATTTCTAAAGTATTTATTTATCTTTTTCTTCAGGAAGTTTGCTGGTATGGTAACTAAATGGGATCATGTGTTTGTCTACACATTAGGAAGTAAATTAATGAGCATGGCAAAATATGAGGTATAATTAAGATTATATATTTCAAATATTGAGTTAATGATGTACAATTTATGTTTAAATAAATCATCAATTTGCAGTTTTACATTATTTTGATAATTTATTAAAAACTTTTAATGTTTCTGTTAATTAAATTGAGTTGATAAACTTAAGTAAAGCTTTTCTTGACTGATATCACTCATCATCTTAGACATAATGAAAACTTGGCAATTTCTTCATACATATGGAAATTATTATAAGTTTTATCTTATAAGTCTAAAACTAGTTAATGATTTTTGCTTCGGATAATTCTATATTCTATCTGATGCAAAAACAAATTTATTTCTTGTGTATCTTTACATTTTTTATTTTAAATGTTGTGTGCTATAAATATTAATTTTATTGTATGGTTAACTATTTCTCTCAACTCTTTAAAAGAATCTTTTGACTTTCACGATTATTAAGTCTTTTTCCATTCAATGGATTAATTTTGTTTAGGTTTACAATTACAGTAGACTCTCTCAGATCTGTACAGCTTGGAATCAGTGGTTGTGCAGATTTGGATTTCTGGTCATTGCTTTGTTTACATTTTTAAAATTGTAATTTGAATATAATGATGCAATCAAAATTATAATGAATGCCTGCAATATAGTAAAATATTAAAATAATTAAGTAAAGTAATAAACTAAAACGATAAAAAGTAAAATAATTAAAAAGATTAAATTATTAAAAGTACATGTCAAGTAAGTAATTAATAATGTATAAATAAATATGCATAATAAAGATGAAATACATTTTCCTTTATCATTCAATGAAACTTTCCTCATAAAAATACTCTATTTGAAAGTACTCTATTTGGCAAACCTTTTCACATTAGAGTGCTTTTATGTGATCATAATGTGTCAACAGTAAAAAAAAAAAAAAAATTCATGGATCAAATAATAATCAGTCAAAAATTACTTTAATTTTTGCTTTCAGCATTAAAAAAATACAGATAATATTTAATGTTATGCATTTGAAATTTATTTTTTAACATATTGAATACCACGGTGATTGACACTGATACTGAAAAATTTACAATGTTTTAAATAATTTTTAAGAAAATACAACTTGTAGTAAATAAAAGTTAAGTAAATTTCAAATAAATTTTCAGAAATTACTTAAAACAATGCATATATTTTTTATTTTATCATGTTTTAGACCTTCAGACATCAGATAATGATGCATTCTAAATGGAAAGTTCAGTTCAGTCACTGGATACTGACACGGTGCTTAACATGTTAAATATTATTTCTGTTGTCTCATCTAAGATACCAAATAATTTATGAAGCTTCATGCTTGTTATTTTTAAAAGAATGCAAGTTCAGTTAGATGCATTTGAAAAGATTGTTTTGCTTGAATTTTTCATGTTTTTTCTAAAAAGAATTTCTGCAAAAAAATTATCAAAATAACAAGCACCAGAATCTACAGCTTTTAGTTGTCTAGAATTTGATTCCAAGTTGTTAGAATTTTACCCTCGGCATTTATGCTCATAATGCTTTTTGATATTTCTTTTGAGATAATTATACTTAAAATTTTGTGAGCCAATATTAAGCTAGATTGTATTTCATTAGTTATATTTTTTTTTTATCTGTATGACAATGACAACCAATCGATGTATCCAATTTCAGATAAACAGAGACAACATCTAAATAATTATTAAATTTTGTAAAATTCTACTGTATTTTAATGTAAAATATGAGTCTATGCCATGCCAAAAATAATCTGCTATGTGCAACTTATGGCATGCATGCCATAGGTTTGCCACCCCTGCTGTATTAATTCACACCAAATCATTTCACGTTTTGCTAATCTTAATAGCCAAAAAAACTTGTTTAATATATAAATATATTTAGTAAAAAAAAAAAGATTACCAGTAATATTAGCAATATCTTTTTTTTTTTTTTTTTTTTTTTTTTTTTTTTTTTTTTTCCCAGAAATAAATGAATATTTTCTTCATGAAAAATCACAAGTTCATTTGTATTATCAAGGATTGCAAATTAAAACACATACCAAAAAGCATAAAATTAAGTAATGTAGTGATTTTGCCCCTACAACTGAATTGAAAGTTTAAAAGTTTGATTCTATACTTCTGTGATGATTTGAGGAAATCTACTGTATTACTTAATATGGTATTCAAAATAAGTTGTGCAAAATTTGGTTCCAGTTAGCTAATATATTTTAGAAATGCAGTTTTATTTTCATGGTTTAGATTGCATTTCCTCAAATTCTACTTTTAAAAATATATAAGTATACATATTTTTAAAAGTTCTGTATTTATGTACTTTTGTGCTCTTGTAGGGTACAGCTTCACATATCTATAGTCTATATCAAATATTTTTTTTTTAAAGATAAACATTTACTTAAAATTTATAATTTTGTTTGTTTGAAGTTTAACATTTACTAAAATTTATCATTTAGAATTAAATGTAATTAAAATTAATTATATGCATCTGTTTATAGTAAATATAATAAAAACTTTTCATAACAAACTAAAATTATTTTTCAAATATTTAGGTTGCAGGAAGTGTAATTATGGAATTAGATAAAAATGTCACTACAATGGCACTTGAAAATGAAGACAGAAGAAATGTCTTTCAAATATCTAATGGGAAAAAGTAAGTTAACATTTCATTTCTTTTTAAATTAAATTTGTAATTTTTCTGTCTTACTACAGACTGGTCTTTCTTGTATTTCTAGTCTGATATTACTGCACAGTGACATTCTAGCTAATCTTTGTGCAATTTCAGCTAAATTGGAAATCAGATTCTGTGTATTTCACTGATGATCACTGAAATATATTATTAACTTTAGTTTTTCAAGATTATCTTCATTCCAGGTATCTCTAAAATAGTCATAGTGAATTAAAAAAAAAAAAAAAAAAAAAAAAGCTATTCTTGCTTTTAACCTACTTATTATCACGAACTTATATATTCATTAAGCTGTAGGTTTTACTGCAATAGAAGCATTATTTCAATTAATATAATTCTACAGATGTAATTCAGTTTAAAAAAATAAATTATGACTAATACGCTCAAGGCTTATACACTATCTAACAATAAGTATTTGGACACTTTCAATTTTTGACATTTTGTCAAATATTTAAAAATATACTCGTCGGATTCTTCTGGAACTTCAGGATTAGGTAGATTATGTTTGACCTCATATTTATCAACATCCATTTGATAAGCAGGGCAATTAGGGGGGTGATAAAAAATCCCAGAATAATAGAAATACTAGCAGACCCAACAGACGTTGTCCTTCCTGGCACCGACTCCAGAAAATCAAATAAATGTACGCAAATATAGTAATACACACGATAAACACTACACTCTTAATTTAATTTCTTATTACAATTATGTAAGGAAATTATTTTCCACTCATCAGTATTTTTTGAAGTCGGTCCAATTTTTGATAGAAAAGTTTATTTTTCTCTTTAGTTAAAAGTTAACGATTTTCTGAAGTCGGTTAATCAAAATTATAATACAGGAAACATTATTGTAAAGCATACATGTTTGTCAGGAGTGGGGTTCGAACACGCAATCTCTTTCTTCAAGAAGCAGAGCTTAAATCTGACAACTTAGACCGCTGGGACATTCCATCTGCACTCTATTCATCGAACTTATTCAACACTCTTAATTCGTGAAAAATCACTTATTAGTTTTTGCTTAGTTACTAAAAAAGTACTGAATCAATTTCAATGAAATGTGAATCTAAACCATTCTCGAATCCACTGGAACACACACACACACAAAATTTCATTAAAATCGGTCCAGTTGTGTAGGAGGAGTTTAGTGACATACACACGCACAGAAGATTTATATACATAAAGATTTGGGATCACCCTGTACATGAAAATGCATGAAACAATTTATCATTGCAGAATACAAATATGTGGATACTATACAACATGTACACTCATTTGTGTAAGAATAGCATGTATATTCATGGAAATAGAGCGATTTTTTTGAAAAATTAAAAAAAATTCTGGTATGTTTTTTGTTTATATCATGCAGGGTTTTTAACCAAATTTAACGCAAATTTTAGAAAAATTAGCAAAATGTAGTAGAAAAAATATAGCACAGTTGGAATATAGATATATTAAATATTTTATGAAATATGAGTAGCTGTATGAAATAAATTTTTTGTGTGCATGCGTGAACGATAAAAAAGATTTTTTTACATCATTTAATAGTCAATTCTATGGAGTAACTCATAAAAAAAATCAAAAATTGGAAATTAAAAAAGATATCATTATTATAGTAAGCTGTTTTTACTTTGCTCTCTAAAAACAGCTGAATGATAAGGGATTCTCCGCAAATTGACATTTTTTATTAACTGACTTTTAGGAAAAAAATAGTATTTAAGAATACACTATCTAACACAATATTGCTGCTAATAAGTATCTTGACACCTGTGATGTAAAAGAAAAATGGCTTTTTTTCACATTCAGGGCCAAAACTAAGAGAGAGGGGAAGAAGGGCGTGTGCCCCAGGCGTTAGAGCGAAAGGATGCCAAATATGGATTTGTTTGCCAATTTTTTTTTCATGTCTATGTTTAGCATGATATTGTTAAAATCTTCCTATCTGGAATATGCCAAAACACAGAAGAATCTAATGAAGATGGCATAAAGATCTTGTATAAAGCATATTTTTTTCTTTTGTTTTCGATTCAGTTTCAAGATTTTAAGGTATCAATTTTTAACAAAGCAGATTACATTGTTCAGTATTATATATTTTAAGTTTTAAAAAGGTTTGCTATTAATAAATTAGAGAAATTATCTTTGTAAATAAACTTTGCAAAAGAGAAGGGGAGGAAGTTCACCAAAATCAATTTTTGCCTCCAAAAAAAAAAAAAAAAAAAAAAGGATGATACACCCTTTTGCCCTGGCGCCTGGGCCCCGGGGCACATGCCCTTCTCTCTTAGTTTTGGCCTTGAATGTGAATAAAAGCTCCTTTTCTTTTCTGTCACTGGTTTCAAGAATTTTATTAGCAGCATTATTGTATTAAATATTGTATTAATCAAATACTAACTTTTTCCTAAAAATCAGTTAATAAAAAATGTCAATTTGTGGAGAATCCCTTATCATTCAGCTGTTTTTAGAGAGCAAAGTAAAAACAGCTTACTATAATAATGTTATCTTTTTGAATTTTCATGATATTTGATTGGATTTTTTGTATGAGTCACAGCATAAGTGACTATTAAATGATGTATTTTTTTTTTATCGTTTGCGCATGCACAGATAAAAATTATTTCATACAACTACTCATATTTCATAAAATATTTAATATATCTATATTCCAACTGTGCTATATTTTTTCTACTGTATTTTGCTAAAATTTCTGAAATTTGGATTAAATTTGGCCAAAAACCCTGCATGATATAAACCAAAAACGTACCAGAATTTTTTGAATAAAAAAAAAAAATCGCTTTTTCTCCATGAATATACATGCTATTCTTACAAAAATCAGTGAACATGTTGTATATTATCCACATATTTGTATTTTGCAACTATAAATTGTTTCGTGCATTTTCATGTACAGGGTGATCCCAAATATTTCTATTATTCTTTGATTTTTTGCCGGTCCCCTAATTGCCCTGCTTATCAAATGGATTTTGATAAATTTGAGGTCAAACATAATCTTTATAATCCTGAAGTTCTAGAACAATCTGACAAGTATATTTTTAAATATTTGAAAAAATGTCAAAAATTGAAAGTGTCCAAATACTTATTGGTAGATAATGTATGTCTATATGTAAAACAATATTTATATAATGGTAGAAAAAAACATCTTTTTTAGCATAAAACAAAAAGTTATAGAGAAAACAACATTTTGTCCGTTAGATTGGCAATCAGAGGGTCAAAGATTGTTCTATATGCATGCATAAATTATGTGTATATTAGCCATGTTAAACTAAACTCTGTATCTATATACTAGCATTTCTTGACTTTCAAAGTTTTTTATTAATAATCAATTAAAAGAAAAGAAAAGAAAACTACAACTCATAAATATCGATGAATTGTGTGAAAATGTAATGGGTGCGTCTATTTTGTCATTGAGTGAAAACAATTTTGGAAATATAAAATTGAGTTCTACAATTAGAAACCTTTAAAAGCATTTAGATCTCACATTTTCAGGATAATTTTTTTTCAACATTCTGAGAAGATTTTAGGTATAGTGTAATGTTGGACATAAGTCCCATATGTCCATCATGTATGTATGCTAAGCCAGCATCTTCTAGATGATGATTAATTGGTATTGTTCCTTAATCTTAAAGCCTTTTTTTCAAGTGGGATCTAGTTTAAGAATCTGTCACACATTCTTTATATTTTAAAATTAAATTTATCTGTTGTTATATTTTATTGCTTTGATGCTTTACCCAACAGTTGTCAAATTAGTCAAAAATCAAAATCATTGTCAGATCTCATAAGAACTTACTTTTGGAAGAACCCATTCAAAGCCGATAATGCTTTCAGAGATTTTTCATTCATACTGTCATTGTTTTGCAATAGGAACAGTGCTGATGACAATAAAATATATTTAGTAATACATATATCTTTTGCATCAGTAATACAATCTTTTATATAATTATAATCATTTGAAATAATCCTTAGTAATACAGATACCCAGTAACAGAAAAATCAAGACAAGAGACTGCTGTCGCAGATTTTTTTCTCTCTTTTGCAGATTATTTTTCCATCAAGCATCAAACCTTTATTTTGCTTTATCATATATTTAGCTCTTTATTATTTAATATAGATAAAACGTAAGATTATTTTTTGATAAAAATAAATAAAAGCATAAAAGATTCACAAGTTTTTGATCAATTAATGCTTTAATTGTGAAATATTTTACCAACAGATTATTTTCTGCCTTTGAAATATCTGTTTCAGACAATTGGAGAATTTTCTGCTACTGGGTGTAAATAGATCTGTCTGTGTGTATGTTCTGTGTTCTGAAAAGACCACTACATGCAAAACTAAAAGATTGGGCAAGAAGGTACTTGTAGTCTGAAGATATGCATCTCGAAGTCAGTTTTAGTTTGTTCATGTTTTGCAGTGGTTTTTCCAAGCTTTCAGTCTTTTAGCCTAATTTAGTAAATTTTATTTTCTAATGGGGTTTGAAGGTGCTTAATTGGAAGGAAAGCTACCCAGTTTCACTTCTAACTACAAATGTCTGCAAATTGAATTTATCTTGCATTTTGATTCTTAAAGCTGGTTGCAATTTAACATCTAAAAGACAGAATTATACATTAAGAGTTAGAAAATATTTAATTAGAAATTCTTTTAAATTTTAAACTTAAAAGGGTATTTTAATACCTTTTCATATAAATTTATTCCAGTATATAAGTAAATCGATGCAAGTAATGCTGATAGTTGACATGCTTTTGAATCACTGGTTTCTATCACTTGAAAATCATAATATTTTTGTTTAGAAAATGAAGTGTAATCAGATTATTTCGAATACTTAGTTTGATGGGGTGTTTTGAAATTCTGTTTTTGTCATATATTTTTGTACTTGCAATTATGTTTATAATTTTAATTTAAAATAAAAGAAAGAGGCAATAGCCTCATTGACTATTAAGTCATTCTTTCAGTGGCAATAATTGGGAAAAAGTTAATACTTTTTGGGGAGAATGAGTGGAGTTGACATACACACATATACAATATATATATATATATATATATATATATATATATATATATATATATATATAATAATAATAATAAAAAATAAATAAAAATCAAGTCAATATCCTGAACTTCAGAAGAAAACTTTCTTTTAGTTTGGCCACTTATAAATTTAATCAATGAATTAATGTACTTTATTAAGTCACGATTACTAACACAAAAATATGAGCTTTTTTGAAAAATTGAAAATTCAGTAAATAGTTTTTTAATGCATCAAATCATAATTTCACATAAGCATGCAATTCTTCCATCAAATCTATAACTGCTGAAATTTTAAACTGCCAAAGTATTTAAATTAAATCTGTGGTATTGGTATACCAATAGTAATAAAAAGAAATATTCAAAATATTTTGTTCAAATTCAGAAAATGAAAGATCGAATCTATTTCAATTCAAAACTAAAAAATATCTTTTATATAAAGTAATAAATATTGCATGTCATGAGACTATGAAGTATGGTTCCAAATTTAAGAAGAATGCACACATAGGATAAACTGTAGGCCACTCTGAAAAAAAAAAAAAAAAAAAAAAACTGCATCCAAAAATGGTTTCAATTAAGCATGTCTGTGCCATGCAGTGCTTAATTTCTATCGTAACTAACTGGAGTTCAGCTCTGGTACTTTTTTGTTTTTAGTGAATATTTAAATTAGTTAAAATTTACAAGAGTTCATAAATATTGGTCCTTGAATCCCAACAAAACAGCACTTCCCCCCTTCCCCCCCCCCAAAAAAAAAATCTATTTTTTTCTCTTTCATTTCTAATCTGTACCATATTGCACACACGAGCATACTTCTGTTGGTGCTCACTAGTGTTACTCAAATAATATTCTGTCTCGGCAGTTTCTAGATGGTGATGAGAAATGCCAGAATTATTCACATATTTTTACTCATGGTCATGTTATGTTCACTCTCTGCTTTTTGTTTGTGTTTATAAAATTCTCTTACTGATCAAATTTATGGATCCATGCAGTGCATAATTTACACTGAAGCTCACAGGAGAGCAGCTGCAGTACTTCTTTATGTGAATATTTAAATATTTTAAATATTAGTTGGAATTCACCAGAATTTATAAATATTGTGCATCAAAGCCCATCGAGACAACGCTGTGTGTTTCTTTTACAAAATAATACAAAAAAAAAAAAAAAAAAAAAAAACTGATTTTTTAAAAATTTCTAAATTATGTTTTTCTTGTTTTTGTTCTGTTCATTTATTGAATATTATTATAGATTTAAATGCATATAAATATCGACAAAATATATATAAACACAATTCTTTTGCTGAAAACAAAATTACTTTAACTTTTGAAAGTTGTATGTGAAATATAAATATGCTAGTAAAAGAGACAGACAATACACTATGGTTGTTATTATTGCAGAATATCAGATCTCTGGTACTTTTTTCTGTTAGATTTTTACGACTGGTGCCACACAGAACTAATCTGGAATAAAAAGTAAGGAAGTTGGGGGACAAAGTCGAGAAATAGCTGTCATGGGAGAAACTGTTTTAGAGGCATCAAACACAAATAAAATGACTGGTGAAAAACACTCTTCGATAGTAACATGCACCAAAATCTATTACAGCATTGAAAATTACAGTGAACATTGTCAAACATCACACCTGAAAAACTGTGTATTGGTCTAATATTTCATACATCTGTGCCAGGAAAGATGCATTGCATGCTGGCCAAAGGTTGGCAATAGCAAGGAACAAAGTCGTTAAATCACTAGCAAAGCAATATAAAAAAAGTAACAAAACTGCTAATTAAAAAAGAGAGAGAAAAACTGCAAATGAATTAAAACAATGTCATAATAGCCTCATTTTTGAAGAAAGGGGGAGAATTATTACTTTCATTTATAATGGTCACTTTCTTACTGTATTCAGATGTATGATATGAATATTTATAAAACACATAGCCTGTTAGTTTACAAAAATATTTCATGTATTACACTTCTCTTTCTACTGAATGATTTAAAAGGCATTTTTATTTAGAACTGTAGTGTTTCAAGCTTTAAATGCTCGTGAAAGGGATGAATGGATGGCTTCTATTCACAATATTGCCAAAGAAGGAGCAAGTAACCGAACTCTAAGTAGACAATGTTCAAGAGATAGATCATCCAGGGTAAGCAGATTTCATTTTCAAATTCTAGAATGAATTATCTAAAAAAGAAGTTAATACTTCATATGCAATGTGCCTGTTTTTATTTGTTGACTTTATACTTTTTCTAATATGACTAGAATTTGTTTTATATGCAAGTATTATCAAATACATATGCTAAATATTTTTTAACATCGAAATTGTAATTTTGACATTAAAATTTTATCTCCTACATTTTCAATTTAGACTTATTTCAAAGTTTTAAATGCTTCACATATTGCAGGTTTTTATTTAAGAAATGTTGAAATGGGAAAGTCTCATCCCCTATTCTCTCCCCAACACAACTTTTCAAAAAATAAAATGCATGCATATTATATATAAATTCATATGTATGTTCCTTGTTGACTTTTTCATATGACTCAAGAAAGAAAAAGTTCTTATATAAATTAACTCAAGAAGCAAATAATCCTTGACCAATTTTTTCGAATGTCCTAATATTTTTTTTTAATCTGGGTAATGTTACCTTTTGAGGTAGCAGTAAAAGCTCTTATTTACTTAATAAATAATGCGCCAACTGTCGGATTCTGTAAAATTGTGCAGTGGCTATGAACATACTGACATCTTTTTTACCACTAAATCACTGGTTGTTTTCATGTTATCAGTATCAATTCTTTGTATTCGTCTTTATAGTGGACTGTGAAAACAATTCATGTTAAGCATGTTCATATTAACAAGGTTTGGCTGCATTTTTGGCAATTCAAATGAATAAATTGAAAATAAATTGTTATATAATAGCTAAAATTTTGTTTATTAAAACAATTATTAATGCCAAATTCATTTTTAAAGTAAAATTAGATAGTTTATTAAATAAAATAATAAATTTAACTATGTACTTTGAAGAACATGTTTATTTAAAAAATATATACATTTGTATCAATAATTTATAGCATTAAGAATTTTGTGAAATCTAAATTAATAATTACTAATAATAAATTAACCTTTTTCACTTCGCTATCAAATTCACAAAAGAAAGCATTTACTTATTTTCTCTTTGAAATGGATGGAAATTTGTTGATAAATAAATAAGATTTTCATAAATCCTTCTCACCTTTACCCAAGAAAAGATGATGAAATTTGCAGATTCTATGATTCAGTGTTAAATTCAGGGGATGACATTCTCCCCTCCACACACACACACACACCCAGAGCAATGAGATGTCCCTCCACTCCCTGAAAAATTTGAGATTTTGTGTTGCCACTGACCAAAAAGTGCAATTTCCCCTTCAGAACTCTATAATGTCCTCCTGAAGCCGCAGAAATATCTGATGAAGAAAAATGTGTGAATTTAACACTGCTATGATTTTTTAATTTAAAATGGTTTTGTAATATAAAGGCATTCAGTATTTATATCACACCAATTTTAGCAAGAAAGTTATCCTTAACACCGGTATTTACTGTTTATATTTTCCCTAATTCTAACATAACAAAAATTGCAAATAACTGTTTTAATGCTCTAAATTTATTATCTAATATCCTTTATATTCAGTTTATTGCTTTAAATCACCAAAAAAATCTAGAAGAAAACTAGAACATCAAGAGTTCAATTCATTTGTTAAATTAAACCATGTTTTTAAATATGAATGATCAGGGGCGTGTGAAGAAAAAAGTATACCTGGGGCAAAGTTTTAATTTGGTGCCCCCCCCTTCAACTTTTTCTTGTGATAGGCCAAAAATTGACGTTGGTAATATAAATTTTGCACCCCCTAAATTTCCGAACTCGGGATGACTGCCTCCTTTTTCTCATGGTGCTGTGAATAATTAACTATTCATAATTCTATAAAAAGAGTACACAAATCCCTTCTGATTTCTAGATGGGTTTGTGATATATGGAGTGATTATTTATTTTTAAAAGATGAAAAATTACTAATTTTTGATGAAAATGCTAAGAAATTCATACACGCTTTCTCATTTCACATATAAATTTTTTTGTATGAGCTTGTCCTTTCTCAGATTGGTTAAACTGAGCTTGCTTGCAACATGAAAAGAAGAACTTTAGGATTTGGAAAAGATGGAGACAAAAGACTATAAAAGGGAATGGATTATCACCTGATTTGTGAATTGACTGAAACTGATGGGGATATTGGGGAGGATATAAAATATTGGGTATTAGTCGTCTTATGAGGTTGATTGATTTTTTTTTAAACTAAGGATCCTCAAATCTAATTGATCAGTTACTGCAATTTTTAATTAATAACAACATTGAACTACTTGTAAAAAGGAAGATCTATTAATATCAAAATATCACTGGGTCATTACTGATATTTAACCAGCAATTTGGATAAATGGCCAAACTGATTTTGACAGCTTTTGCTGTATAGTATGTTAAATCTTAATTCTTCATTGAAATGCATTAATTTCCAGTTATAAAATTTGTATGGAGGAAATCATGATGGCTTAAATGAGTCATACTATAAGTTAGTCAAAATTTCAAGTTTGCATGTAATATCTTTCCTAAATTATGTACAAGAATGGGAAAGTTAATGAAATTTCAGCTATCACTTTTATAACCTTGCTAATATAATAATAAACATAAAATTACAACTAGGACTTCCCTCAGAGGGATTAGTCTGAGCGATATTACTGATAGATAGATTTAATAATACTGAGAAGATAGATTTAATAATAACTTGTGAAAAGTGAAAGAGAAAAAATAAGATGCTGCCTTTAATTGACCACATACTGCCACGAGTTCAAATGGCAAAAATGACCAAAGTGAACTATATAATTACAAAATATTCTATATAAATTCGTATACATGGTTAAAAAATGGAGAAGCAAACTATGCAAAACACCCATGCATGGGTATAAAATTGGAAGTACACAATACATTAAAAGTAATGCAGATAATAAAACACTAAAATAACTTTTATCGGAATTTGAGCTCTTTGAAATTACATCAAGAACATAAACAGACACTCCACAGCAATTTTAGGACCTAAAAATGGCACAAATCATGATTGTTGTATAGAAAGAGGGAATTTTTTATATAGTGTGTGAACCCTTTAAATAGTTAATACAAAATAATTTATATATATATAAAAGTATAATATCCACATCTGATTTCCTTGATGCAATGAGGTACTCGATAAGAATTTAGGGAATTCTCTCTTTAAATAGTGATACATAAAAATCCTGAAAATGCCAACAAAGGAATTCAATGCTTTGTTTAACTGTGTGTTCCCGATATGATCAATTGTATTTAAATGGGTAGTGCATGCTGGTCACTACATATGCAGTTTTATTTTATTTTCTAACCTATTCTCAAGAAGACGAGCAGTATTTCACTTCAGCATGCATCAAATAAAAGGAATTGTCTATGCTTGTAGAATAAGGCACGACACGCGATTTGAATATCTCGTCTTCACAAGCTTTGAGCTGTCAAAGAATCTTCACAAGTGATTTAGAAATCCGAACCCATTTTTTTGACAAGACGTGCAGGCTCAAATATGCCAAAGTGAACTCGATTGTGCAGTTTTACCTGAATATATTATTATTTAAAAGATCTTGTAATGATAAATGAGGAAATGACTCTGATAAAATCTGTTGATGGGAAAAAATGCCTCCCCCCCCCCCCCCCCCACATATCATTATGCTTTGGAAGTCTTTTGTGGTATCCTTTAAATGAATAATAAGTATTCTTTGTGCAGAACATTCTACAAAATTTATATTCTAGTGCTCTTCATAAATTTTATATTAATTTCTTTGTTTCGACGGGAGTTATTAAAAAGTACTTGGAATCATTTCAACCCATCAGCCATAATGTAACGGAAAATTTTAACTGTCCCTGTATTTGAAATATGTATCCAATTCTACTGAAATTTCTAACGACTCAACAAAATTTGGCACTAAATACATATTTAAAATTTCAAACGAATCGGTTGGGTAGTTTTTGGGCAGTTATATGCAGACAGACAGATGTATCAGACGATGATTGTAGGTGCTATGTATTTATATAATTACCAACTAAAAAATAGTTAAATTTCAAAGTGCATGCCAAAATTGAATAATAATAGTAGGCAATCTCAACAATTGTTACTAAAAGACAGTATTGTTGCTGATTTCTTATGTGTGTTCCCTAAAAATGGAATAAAAATGCTAGAATGTCCTGTTCTAACGTAATCATAGTGAATCTCGGTGATTTATATCAGTTTCAATCCATCTGCATAATGTCATTAACATACTCTGTAAACGTTTCTTCCCCATAGACGATAATGTAATGATTCTTTTGGGTGCCCCTTTAAAAGAACTTTAATCCCACATACATAATATACAATACCAAACATGCCTAGAAGACCTTAATAAGGTTTAACAATTGCATTAAAATAAGCTTATATTTACAGGTATTAGAGCAAGGCCAAGCGGATGGATGGGGCCACATGAACAAACAAACCGAATGTATAAACACTTTTGAACTTTGTTGATAATTATTAAAAATGCAACCCCAAAGGCTGATGATCAAAATCAGCTTGATTCATTTAATGCCAAATAAATAAATAAATAAAGCTCGCCAAAAAAACCAGAAAAGAATCCGGAACTTTTTTGCATATTTGGCACCAATATATCGTTATTTTGCATTGCTTGGTAACCCGGATGTTTATTTATTAATAAATTGTTTATTTACTTTTTTAAGATAGGTTATATAGATAGTTTTTTTTAAAATATTTATTAGTTAATTGTGTTTTTATTTATTGTTATTTCCTTTTTAAAATAATAGGAAATAATTGAAAATATATAAGTAACTAATATTCAAAAAAGATTTCGCCAAATTTGCCCCAATCCTGATGCGTATATAATATGCCTATCCTAATGATTCTTTTCTAACAGTACCTTTACCTTGGCACTCCAGTTTGGACTCCAGAAAGTCAGATTTGTTGCAAATAGATGAACAGCTAAATAAACAAACCTGATAGACGTTTATGCTTATTTTTTATTTATAAATATGGTACGGATGTCATATATGCACTACATGGCGCGATTTTTTCTCCCAAAATTAGTAAAAAACTTTGATTTGCTGAAAGTTTTTGAATAATGCTCTAAGTGTTAATATTTATGATTTATTGTGTTATTTACATATTTTATTCTATTTATAATTCTATTTATTATTTATAACTGGTTATTTATTGCTTCCACTATTGTTTCTTTTTAAAATAAATTGATGAAAAAAAATAAATGGGATACCATGTGAGACATTCAATCGCTATTTTGTTGCAATCGCGCCACCTTAGATAGCATATAACATCTGTGTCATATTTATGTTTTCATAAAATTTAACCATTAAAAAAATGTGTGCAATTATGCGATAATTGTTGGGGAACAAACAATGCTTAATGAGAAATAATATTAAGTAATCTATGTAAAAACAGAATATAATCTATGATTAAAAGTAATATCTAAAGCACGTTTGTCAAACTTGTATTTTATTTAAAAACGAAAAAATTGTTTCCAATTTGCACACGTGAAATATGAGATGATAATGACCTTTACAAAATGCTATGATAGATTATTGCAAAATCACAAATACTAAATCACTAAGTATTATGTTTTTTTCTTTTAAATATATAAATAAATAATAATAATAAAACAGATTTCCTTTCCATTTTTTTAATTAAATTTAAATATGTTTTATTGTACGTAAATAAAAATTGCTTGCGTATTTTCTTTGCTCCATGTGCTCGAATTCTGAAATTTAATGAAAACAACTAGCCGGTGAAAAGAGACGCACATCAAATATCTGTGACGTATGCAAATAAATCGTACTATTTTATGAGTTTTTTAAATATAATTTTTAAACTATTTGAAACTAATTTTTGAGAGTAGGTGCATTCAGTAGGTTACCCTCATAAGTATCTTCTGGTACAATCAGAATCAAAATCCGACATGCAGTTTTTTCAGATTTGCTTGATGAAAGAATTGTACTTGACTTTTAATATCATTACATACTATGTGTATTGGCCTTCGCTTTGCTCAGACAATTACTATTAACTCTATGTACTCTGATTCGGTTGTCTAAGAAAATATCCAGCCGATGAAAAATGACGCACACAAAATTTCTGTGACGTATGCAAGTAAATTGTGCTTTTTTATCAGTTTTTTTACTATAACTTTTGAACTACTTGGAACTAATTTTTTAAAGTAGGTGCATTCACCAGGTTACCTTCATAGATACCTTCTGGCACAAACAGAATCGAAATCGGACAAGTATTTTTTGAGATTTGCTTGACGAAAGAATTTTGTTTGACTTTTAATATTATTACGTACTATGTGTATAAGATTTTGCTTCGCTCAGAC
Source organism: Maratus speculifer (assembly GCA_964019185.1). Classification (NCBI taxonomy): domain Eukaryota; kingdom Metazoa; phylum Arthropoda; class Arachnida; order Araneae; family Salticidae; genus Maratus; species Maratus speculifer. The sequence continues at coordinate 387,858,235 of OZ025294.1, forward strand.
AACTATATAGCATTGTTAAAATTAATTAAAATATTTTTTTAATTCAAATAAATATTGATTCCATATTCATGCTATATTAAAAAATATATAAATATTAAGTGAACCATGAGCACGTATGTAAGGACTGTTGTATAAAATTGTGACTTTGGTATATTCTCTTTTTTTTATGTGCCCTTTATTGTCTATTTCTATTTCAAATATATTGGTTATTTAAAAAATTGTTTCTAAAAAAAATCTTTATTTCTTAATTCAGCAAAGCATTCTTGAAAAATCACAGTCTGCTTCAGGCACTGAAGAGTAAGTTTTGCATTTTCTTTTTTAGCAATTTATGAATATTAGATTTGTTTTGTATGTTATTTATGATAATTAATAATTTACTATTCAAACTTCATTTTTAAAACTTTTTAACATAGTTAAAAGTTTTTATAAATTTCTCTGGTCATCTGTCTGCTTGTCTGACCATCTCTCTATCTGCTTGGTTTTGCTTGCTCGTAAATATGCTTGGATTATGTAATTTATATTTGCTATGAAGGCTCGCTATACAATGTTCCTTATTGAAAATTAGATGTGTGGCATTTATAGTTTATTTACAAAAACTCTCAGAAATTTCCATTGCATTATGGTCTGTGAGGAAAAAATCACTTGCTGTGCTTTTTAATTGTGTTAAGATGATTCAAGTATAATTACATTGGCATTATTCAATTAAATGGGCTACAACAAGCTTTCTATAGAGTTTAGACTTTAGAGAAAATAGCATTTGTAATTCTTTTAGAAGGATGTATCTATCAAGAAAATTCTGTTACAATATGCTTTATCTGAAAAATATATTTTGGTGCATTTTACTGATGATACATACTGTATTTTCAACCTTTGGTATGTTTTTTTAAAATGATGGTGTTTATTTTTAAGTGCTATTATTTTTTAGTATATTAAGTGGTGTGTTTAAATTCTATAGGTCACATACAGGATTGCATGAAAGAACACATTGCCATGCATGGACAGTAATTGCAAAAAAGGAATTTTTGTTTCATTATATGTTTTTTAAATTTTTTATTAAGATATTGTATGAAAAAATGAAATTATCTGGATTTACTAATTAAAATAAACGTATCCCTTTGTACTGCAAAAATTCAGAATTCAATATTAAAAGGAAAGAAAACAGAAGACAGGATTTGTTAAGACAGATATTTATCTTAGACAAAAATGTTATTTGATTCTTTGGAATGAATGTGTATGTATGTTTCCTTGTGTGAGAGTTTATTTATTCTATGGTGGGGGGGGGGGGGGGTACTTTAATTAAGTGTAATTATGCATAGAATTTTTTGATAATTTAAACCTTAATGAGAGAAAAAGATTGCCAGAGAAGGATTATGTCTGTCTTAGAGCAATGGTGCAGAAAAAAGTATAAAAACAGCCATAAAATAAAGTATTAAAAATATATGTTAATTATATTACATTTTGATTTCTTTTCACATTTAGAATAATTATTACTATTACTGTTTCTCTATTAATATGCAATTCAAGGTATTCTTATTTAAAAAAAAAAAAAAAAAAAAAAAAAAAAAAAAAAAAAAAAAAAGGGGGGGGGGTATGTGAAAGAACCTTATGTCAAAAATTACAATTATTTATTTCTAGCTAATTTTTGATTAATTTTTAAAAAAATTTATAAAAATAACAAAATAATGAAAAATGATTTTTCTTGATTTTACAATAGATCTTGATTTTTTTTTTTTTTTTTTTTTTTCTGTTTTGCTGAAACTCATCTTTTGTTTTAAATTAAATTCATTCATCTATAAAATAAAAAAAGCATGTACTTATTTTCTAGAGTTTTAAATCAAAATTTCAAAAGAACGTAAATCATTAAGGTATATTTTAATAAGTTCTCTTTAATTATTAATTATACAAAAAAGTTCTATCTATTTCCATTGGACGGTATCATCTGAAAGAAAGATATGCATAATTTAGTAAATTTTGTATAAATAAACACAGCCAACAAAATGCTCTACAAACAGACTACAAGATATTGTTTGAATATAAATTAAAAAATAAATAAAAACTCGTGCTCAGTATTTGATGCAATAAAGGAAATTAAGAGTATATTGAAAGCTCCTCAAAACAGAAGAAACTATTGCTGAGAAGTGTTACTCTCTTCTGTTATGTTCTTATTTAGAAAATACTCTAAGAAAAAAAAGAGTTATTAAATATGGATGGTGATATTACTAGTATCAGTAATATTATGTCATCATCTGGACACATAGAAGTTTTATGGTTTGCCTAATCCATAAACTATCTTCAATGAAAAAATTTATCAGATTTTGACATTTACCATGCTTTGCACCATGCAATTACCATCTTGTTAACTTTTTACAAAATATCTTAGCAAAGCAGCTATTTCAGAGGATAAGATGAGAAAAACAATTTATAAATTCATAGCATTCAATGCTATTCATTCTTCTTTCACCGTAGATTCTATCTGCTACCTGTAACATCCACATAAAGGTAGTTGAAGCTAATGCTGACCATATTGATTGAGATTTGTATTTGATCTGATTTTTATAAATAAAAATTTTTAAGAAATCCTAAAGACAGATAGCTGCAAATAAATAAATAAAATAAATAAATAAAATAAATAAATAAAATAAATAAATAAAATAAATAAATAAAATAATAAAATAAAATAAATAAATAAAATAAATAAATAAAATAAAATAAAAAATAATAAGAAATTATGGGGAATTAGATTTTAAAATTTTAGGCTACAAACATTTAATAATTTAGAAAGGGTTAGATTGGCCGAAAGGGAATTATGGCGGTAGTACATTGCAGTTGTGAGTAATAAAAATAATGAACATAATTATAAATAATCTTCATGTTAAAATAATAAGTAATCTGACTTACCTGAACCAGAACATAAATCTGTAACATTTGAGGGAAGGCACGAAAAACTCTGATTGGCTGTTCCCTGACGATGCCACAGGGATAAAATGTTTAATAGGATTTTGAAATGAAAGATCATTGAAGATATAAAATTGAATTTTATTTTTGTAAATTACGATTAAAAGTAATATATTATTGGGGAAGTGTAAGAATTAAATATTCTATTTTATTTAAAATTATATTAAGTAATCAGTTTAGGTTGAAACAATCTTTTTGGAATAACGAAATAAAAATGCTTTTTTAAAGGAATTGGATGAAACTTTTTGAAAATTAAAAAATATTTTAAGGAGGAATTTTAAAATTAAAAGTAAGTTTATTGATGAAATTTAAATATTAAAAAAATTATTTTAAAATTATTTTTAATGAATGCATGTCATGACATGTGACATAACACAGATTAACTTTTTTTTCTGTACAACTTATTATAAAATTTTCTTTAAATTATGTGTTATTTTATTCTTATGCTAAATATTGGTTAATTTTACTTTTCAGTGATTCTTCTAAGTCAAACAATCCTCCAACACCACCTTCAACGCCAATGGACAATCTTTTACTAGAAACTCCTATTCAGTTTGACCTTTTTTCACCTGCAGAAGACAGGGAAAAATCACAATCTAAAGATCCTCCTGAAGTGTTAGTAATTTTTTTTAACATCATTGTAAATATCACTTCTTGGCATTGATAATGGTACTGCTTAGCTAATTGTATAAGTTTTGAATTTATTAAGTTATTTCTCTTGGAACTAATCGCACTTTTAAAAACATATTTAGATTACAAATACTGTCTCTACAATTATATTTACTATTAAATTTGAATTATATTACTATTCAACCCGGTAGCACAAAGTGTGCGACGCGCGACGTGCGTCGCAGATTTATTTTTATCCTTGCAGACAAATTTGCCAACTTGGAAAAGAAAAAAAAAATTATTATTTGGGAAAAAAAGAATTGGACCAGGAGGCAAAAAAAACGGCGAATTAAATCGAAAGATCGCGAGAAAACCCGACATATTTCATCAAAAGACCGCGAAAAACTGCCCATTCCGACAAAAGATCGCTAAAAAATGGCAGATTTCGTCAAAAGATCACGAAAAAATAGTAAATTTTGTTAAAAAATCGTGAAAAACTTCTAATTTCGTAAAAAAATCACGTAAGAAATGGTATCTTTCGTCAGAAATCTTGAAAAAACAGTATCTTTTGTCAAAAGATCGTAAAAAACGACAGATTTCGTCAAAAGATCGCGAAAAAACGGTAAATTTCATCAAAAGGTAGCGAAAAAATGATAAATTTCATCAAAAAAAGAGCGGTAGATTTCAGCAAAAGATCGTGAAAAAAGATAGATTTAATCAAAATATCGCAGAAAAACTGCAGATTTTAACAAGAGATCGCGAAACAGAGGCAGTTTTCGTCAAAAAATCACGAAAATATTGTAAATTTCGTTAAAAAAATCGTGAAAAAAAGCCTAATTTCCTCAAAAAATCGGGTAAAAATGTAATATTTCGTAAAATTTTTTTGAAAGAATCGTAGATTTCGTTAGAAGATCGCTAAAAAACGGTAGATTTCGTTAGAAGATCGTTAAAAAACGACAGATTTCGTTAGAAGATCGCTAAAAAACGACAGATTTCGTCAAAAATCGCGAAAAAACGACAGATTTCATCAATAAGTTATGAAAAATCAATAAGTTTCGTTTAAAAAAATCGAAAAAATTGGTAAATTTCATAAAAAGATCGCGAAAAAACGATATATTTCATCAATAATAGCAAAAAACAGCAGATTTTGTCAAAAGATCGCGAAAAACAGTCAGATTTCTTCAAAAAATCGCGAAAAAATGGTAAATTTCGTTAAAAAAAAATCGTGAAAAAAAGGCTAATTTCGTTTTTAAAAAATGGTAAATTTTGTTAAAATATCGCAGAAAAGCTGCATATTTCGTCAAACAATTACAACAATAAAATGAAATTTCGATAAAAGGGCCAAAAAAAAAAAAAAAAAAAAAAAAGTTGTGTATTTTCTGCGTCATAATTCTAGTTTTTGCTGCTACAAAATTGTTTTTCTCTTTCCTTCTGCAAAAACTGATTTTCCTGTCCCAAAAATGTTTTTTTGCAGTTCCAAAAACAGATTTTTCTGCAGAAAAATTCGTTTTTTGTCCACAAATTAGCACTGCAAATTTTAACAAAATTTTAGATACATATCCAGTGTTTTTACAAAAATTATCATTTAAAATTTTCTATTTCTTTTTTATAATATTTAGTACTTGGTAGTTCAAGGTTTCACTGCTATAACACACACTATAATATATATACTTTATGGTAAAGAAATAGTGACTTTAAATTTTTAATGTGCAGCCTTTTTGAATAAAATTTAAGGTTTTGATATTTTAAATGATTTTTGTCCCCTTTTTTTGAAAAAAAAAATTATCACATTTCAATAGTTTATTTTAACATTTTATTATGATTTAACAAGTAAACAAATGTTTTGAGAATTTAAGGAGGCAGTATAGCATCTACTGTTCAATGGAATTGGAATTGTTTTCTTCATTTTATTATTTTTTTCACATGGATACAATATAAATGATTTTTTTTTTTTTTTTTTTTTTTTTTTTTTTACTTTAATATCATACATTGTATTTATTTCTTCTGTAGATTTGAATACTTAGGCAAGGTAAGAAATTGTACATGGTTTTCAATAGCTGTATACTATATTTCAGTGTAATTGTTAATAGATTTAGCCTTTACTTCAAACTTAAAGAACCACTTTACGTATTCATTATTAATCTAATTCTTCAAAAAATATTAATTTTACTATTTACTTATTCAAGTTATATTTTTATTGGAATATAGTTGTCTTTTTATAACATTAATCAGTAAGAACTGTATTTATAATGTACATAAGAAAATTATAACACGCCCTCCCGCAGACAATTTTCATCCTGCTGCATTGCTGTCGCAGATACAATCATAACTTTCTGCTACTGGGCTATTCAAGTAATGGATAGGCCCTCACTTAAACTTTAACATTTATTCAAAATGAAATTAACCACTATTAAAGAAAAAATGTTAAATTTTACCAAAGATGACTTAAGTCAAAATGTGCTGCTTAAATATTTATGTATTAAAATATTTATGTATTTAACTTCAGAAAAACATTATACCTCTGTCATTCAGAGTCAAGTCACAACTGAAGATCAGCCAATATTGATTTAAGTACGTAACAAATTTGGTATCAACAAATCTGCCCTCTGATGCAAGCAAGGAGAATTACATTATGTGCCATTTTATATGCTAAAAATAATAAAACAATAGATTCATTTTGATCAATAAAATGATATAAAAATAAGAGTCAATCCAATGTCAAACCAATGCAAAGCAGTGATATATTAAAATGAAGAATTTAAGTAATAATTATTATTAAAGTAGATCTTTTTGGTACCTTCTGTAACAAAAAATTGGTATAACTTTATAAATTAAAAAAAATGTCTTTATTATGAATCATATGAAATGCAATTACTTGAATAAAAAAAAAAAATTTAATAAAAGGTTTATGTTAAAAGTAACTATTTTTAACTATTCAAATCAAAGATGCACAAGAAAAAAAATTACATAAATATTACATAAAATGCACAGATAGTAATAATTAAGTATAATTTCCTATTATTAATTTATTTAAAAAATTAATATGCTTGTTAATTAATTCTCAAGAAGCATTTATTTACAAATTGTCATTTCACATTTTAATTTATATAAATGTCCTCAGTTATACCATGTTTTGTGCTATATCTCATTTTAACATTCCTCTCTTCCCAAATCATATACTAATGAGCTATTTTATTTAAAAACCCTTCTGTCCTGTACCAGGAGGGAAATGTAGCTTTGTCTTGCTTGTTTTTTTTAAGATTTTAGCTAATTTTACTCAAAAAACATTCAATTATAATGCAAAGAACCCAATTAGAAAAGTTTAATTCCCATTTTTCTTCAATTCTAAATTTGAATAACAATTTCACCAAATTAGTCAGATATGGCCAAGTTTGCTTCATTTATGATGACTTTGTTACCAAATCTAGTGATATTTCGTCATGTATCATCAAGTTTGCTGAGAATTTTACGCAAGGAGATTTTAGTACATAGTTTTATGTATATGGCTATAAAATGGTTACAACAATGAAAGACAATTTGAAAGAAATCGGGTTTATGTAGAGCTTTCAAAAATCATCCATAGTTCCATTTGTTGTTGAACTTCATAACTGAATTTTCATATTCTCTGTGATTATAAATTTACTGGTTTCTCAAATAGAATTCAACAGAATATTTATTTCTATTGCTTTCAGTTTTCATTTAATGTTATTATTAAATGCACCTGTTATTTTTAGAATTTTTTTTTTTTTTTTTTTTTTTTTTGTTTATATAGAAATTGCCATTTGGACGGAGAGGGTTTTGAGGTATAAAGGTCATAATTTGTGAAAATATACCAAAATATTTTCATGAAATGAATGAATTTGTTTCAAAATGGAAAATATATAGATTCTTTTACCTTTTGCTCATTAATTTTAAACTAGTTCATTAAAAAATGTAAGCTGAAATATCATTATTACTTAAAACTTTATAAAAAATGAAAATTTCAAAACAGGAAGAAAAGAAAGATGTTAAAATGTCTAAAACATACAATGAATAGTGATGGTAAAATATTTATGTATTTAAATTTTGTTTCTGAGTAAAACTACATAAAATTTGAAAATTCTCCATGGTAGAAATAGGGCTTTTTGCAACTCTTTTAAAAATTTTCATTCCTTGAGTTTCTGATGTATATAATATTTGAATTAATTACAATCTATTTATATATTGTATTTGTATCAAAAAGCCAACTTATTAAATGAGAATGCTTTGTAAATATCCCTGTCCTTCCTCTTCTTTTTGTAAGCAATAAACAAATATAATTGGAATTGATTCGAAATATTTTTTTTTTTTATCTATTGTAATCTATTGAAATTTATTCTATTTTAGATCTAATGTTGATACAAAACCAGACGTTTCTGATGAAGTATCAGAAGATTCAAATGTTATTCCTTTTTGGGAAGTATTTTCTGTTAGATTTTTAGGAACCATGCAAGTTCAAAAAGATAGAGGTATGTAATTACAAAATGTAGTCATTCTGTTAATGCAAGTTAGAAATTAATACATAGTAATGAGTTAAAATATTGATGGCCTAAATTTTCAAATGATTGATGTTTTGAGTTTTCATATTATATAAACAATAAGTTTGCATCTAATCTTATAAAAGATAATAACTTTTTTCATCTTATTGTAAAACAAATAATTTCTCTAAATAATTCAAATAAAACAAATAATAAATCTTCATAATTTTAAAAACATCTAATTTATGTATTTTTATGCACTATTAAATTAATGAAATTTTCATAAAAGTTATGATTATAATTTTTTGTTCTTATGCTTGTATTAGTTAATTTTGTATTCTTTTCAATGATTCTTCTATATCAACATTAAAACCAGTTATGATTTAGATATGCACCACAAATCTTATATCAAAACACAAATGTTATAGTTTGCAAATTTTTTTGACTAAATCGTGTTTTCTTTTAACTTTTATAGTAGTTGATCAGTGTGAATTATATGTTATTTTAATGATTGTATTTAAGAAATTAGCACAAATATTTTCCCTTGGACACTGTTTATTGTTAAAGAAAATCTGTGTTAAAGTAAAAACGAAATTTATAATGAAGTATTGCAAAAAAAATATGAAAGTTTTAAAACTGAATGTCAAGTGTTCTACCTGTATTCATTTCACTGGATAGATCATATTGCAATTTGCTTTCATTGCTCACAATTGTTTTTTCATGAATCATTTTTTGATTTGGCTTAGTTAAAATCTTGTTCAAGGTTATTTAAAAAAAAAATTCTATAAATGAGGTCTAGATGTTTAAGAGATTACATTCAAGATCAAATTTAGCATGAAATTGGTCTTAAAATCTTGATTTTTGTCATTTATGTTCACAATTTTCAATGTGTTCATATTTTTTGATAGTTCAAAACTTTAATCATAACTAAATAACATTATCTTCAATTTAAATTTAATAAAGCCTAGTGCATAAAATTAATAAAACTGTATCAGAATCAAGTCTATAATATGCATTAAAGTATAATGTCAGTGTTGAACTATGAATAGCAAAAACAGCACAATTGGTTGGCTATAAATGACAATGAAATGATGTAGGTGAAAAATAAAAGTATGATAGTAGTAGATAAAAGAATTATATGGGTAACAATACTTTGTATAAAACTCCATGAAGAAAAATTTGTTAGATATGAAAAGGATAAGTTATATATTGGCTTCTATTCATTAATAAATTAAAAATATTAACTTGAAAAAAGTAGCAAAATATAAACTAAAAATTACATTTCTTTTTTAATTGTTTTTGCAACTTGTAAGGAGATTTTATTTATGATTTCAGCTGAAATCAAGTTGTTTTACTGTTTGAATTTAATTAATTTATTGTTATTAATAGCAGTTCTGCATATGTTCTTAATCATTTGAATATCCTTACCATTAGTTGTGGAAAAAATCTTAGGAGAATACTGTAACAAAGAGAAAAAACAAGTTTATGCTTTTTTTATTTATTATGTTTTTAATTATTAGTACCATTGTAGTTTTTCTAATTATTTCAATTTGAGTTAAGTTTTAAAAGTGGTAGATGTTAATGCAATTTATGTTTTAAGTTTAGACTTGATTTTTACAGCAAAAATAAAACAGTTAAGGAACTATTTTCAATTCCATGTGTTTATACATAATTATTAATTTACAAATTTTATATAAATATTCTTCACTATTTTATAAATTATTTTCTGAAATATAATATCT